>VZUI01037750.1:0-60962 GCA_013401135.1 Cettia cetti | reverse complement strand
TGCTGATCTTGTTGGTATCAGCACCTCGGCCGAAAAGCTTTGTTTCTTTGTCTCCTAATTGTCTATTTTATTTTATTCTTATTAAAATTATAACTTTTACATAAAAGTGAACCGTGTTTTTCACATCTGGCCTCGCTCCAGCAGCTCTACATCCTTCCTGTGCTGGGACCCCAGGGCTGCAGGCAGCTCTGCAGGTGGGGGCTCACCTGAGCAGGTCACGGGCAGAATCTCCCCCTGCCCTGCTGCCCACACTGGGGGATCAGCCCAGCACACAGGCGATTCTGGGCTGCCAGAACACGTGGCCGGGGCACATTGAGCTTCTCATCCACCAATACCTCCATGTCCTTCTCCCCAGGGCTGCTCTCAGTCCATTCTCCAATCTTGCAGCGTCTCTTTTAATTTAGAGGAAAACGTTTAGCAGAATAAAATACCGACCGAAACATCTGGGAGGTGCTACCTCCGGCTTTTAGAGCCCCGGAGAGTCCTCCTGGTGTTGGGATGGGAGCACGGGACAGCGTCAGGAGCTGCCGGGCGCTGTCGGGGCCGGTCCGGCCGTGCCGTCCCCGGCCAGCCCCGTGACATCAGTGCCGCCGCCGCCGCCCCGCGACCCGCCCTGCCCGCCAGCGACAAAAACGCCCAGCGGCCGCGGCCCCAGCCCCAGCGCGGTTCCCGACACCGGCACTGCCAGCGGCACCGACCCCGAACCCGACACCAGCATCAAGATCTACCCCGACCCCGGATTTGACACCGACCTCGGCGCCGGCACCGACACCGGATTTAACACCGTCCCCGGCCCGGCCGCAGGTGGGTGCGGGGCGGAGGCGGCCGCCGGGTCCCACCGAGCGCAGCGGAGCCGCCTCCCCTCCCGTGCCCGGGGCTGCCGCTCCTCCAGCCGGGAGCTGCCTCCATCCCTCCCTCCATCCCCTGAGGATGCCCCATCCCCGCTGCGCCCCAGCCCTGCAGGCCGCAGCGGGGGAGGTGCGGGGCTGGAGAGGGGCACAGCCCCGCCATGTGCCCGTGGGGTGGGCACGGGAGCGGGGGGACCCCTTAGGCTGCTCCCAGCGCCGGAGCAGCCGCACGCATGGCGGGATGCGGAAGCCAAAGCTCTTGCATCAGATCGGCTGAACTCAGTAAAGCTCATTTCCAGGGAGCCTGAGGCAGCCCAGCTGTGGGCTCAGGTCAGTTCCCAGAGGAAATTTGCACTCCTGTGCAGAAAGCTGGGCACAGGCTCGAACACAGCTCCAGGTGCTGCTTTCCAACTCTCAGAGCCCTCAGCCCGCGGGACGGGGGTGCAGGAGCACTGGGCAAAAGGCCCGGATGCTGCCAAGTCCCTGTATCTGATCTTCTGCGTGAGAAGGGATCACTGCTAAAATAGTATGAGGCTGGCTTTGGCGCTGCTTCTCCTGGCTCTAGAGCTTGGGGAAGGGTGAGAGAAGAAGCCTTGCAAGGAGCAACTGTGGTCATTTGGTCTGTTCCTGCTGAAGCAGAGAAGCCTGAGGTCAGAGCTCCCCAGGGTCTGCAGTTTTCTCCCGAGGGGCAGCAGAGGGAGAGCGGCAGGACAGCTTCAATCTCTGATCTCTGTGAGCAGGGACAGGACCCCAGGGAAGGGCTGGAGCTGTGTCAGGGGAGGGTTAGGCTGGATATCAGGGAAAGGTTCTTCCCCCAGAGGTGCTGGGCACTGCCCAGGCTCCCCAGGGAATGGGCACGGCCCCAAGGCTGCCAGAGCTCCAGGAATGTTTGGACAACACTCTCAGGGATGCACAAGGTGGGATTGTTGGGATGTCCTGGCCAGGGCCAGGGGTTGGATGTGATCTTTGTGGATCAGTTCCAGTTCAGGATGTTCTGTTATTCTGCTGGGAGTGAGGCTGGCAAGGTGCAGGGGACTCTGGGGAGGACTCAGCCCTTCCCAAGGAGCTCAGCGCTGCTGCTGCACAGAGGGCTCCGGGCTGTGCTGCTCCAGTCGGTCATTGGCTCTGTGCCAGCCTCTGCTGTCCCCTGGATCTGGGGCTCTCCAGCTGGGATGGCAGTGCCTGAGCGCTGCCTTGGAGAAGCTGAGCTTGGCTCCCTGCTCCTGGGAGGCAGCTGTGGGGAGGATGAGACCAATTGGAGCATTTCAGGGCTTTGGGGAAGCTCAAGTGAGCTCTGTCTGGTGATGTATGTTGGTCCCTGTGGGAGTCAGGAGCTTTTCTTGGCACCCCCTGAAAATGCTGCTGCTTTTGTTCTGGATCAAATTGGGATTTTCATGGAGGATGCTGCTTCCAAGGAGTTTTTGTAAGCCAAGCTTGGGAACAGTGCAGAGGCCCATGGCTGTAAGAGCTGTGTCTGGCCGGTGGCTCCATGCTGTGCTGGCCTCTCTCAGGCCCCTTCTCTGTGCAGCCAGCCTGAGGCTGCCTTGGCAGCAGAATCATTTGATTGCTGGTGGAGGCAAACCTGACTGCTGTTGGAATCATGGAGTAGATGTGAGCATCACTGTGGAGCCTGACTTCCTTCCCTCCTATCCCAGCAAAGCTTCAGTGGCGTCTGATATGATCCAGCTGCATCTCCTGGGGCAGTTCTATGATTTCTCCCTCATAATTCCCAGTGTTTTTCCGTGCCTCTGAGCTCATCAGCCTCAGGTCCCCATTCTCTTGCTCACCTGTTCAACATCACTGGGTCACACATGACCTTTGCTTATCCTTGTTTACTCTGGTGACCAGAGTCTCCTCACATCACTGCTCCTCCTAGCTCATTACACACCAGAAGGGGACAGTTCTAGCTTGCCCCTTGTAAGGCTATTCCCACCTGTGCCCAGGTGATGGGAAAGCTACTCTGTGACAGTTCCTGTTTGCCTGAGGCAGAGACCCCCATGGGTCTGTGTGGGAAATGGATTTGTAGAGAATTCTCAAAGCCTGATAGAAGGCTCACAGAATATGCATCTGTATGCAAACCTAGAGATAAAAATTGCCGACTTAGAGATGCCATGGAATAGGATGGACATTGTTGAGAGAGAAATGGAACTAGAAACAAGTTTCAAAGGATGGCCTTGCAAATAAGACTAGATATTTTGGAGAAATAGAACTATGAAAGGTGCATTGTAGTAGGACCCACAATGAGTGATTTTAGATTATTGTCTTTAAGGCATTAATAGCATTGTGTGGCAAAATCTGATAGGCCAAGAAACGCTTATAATGTATTGTAATTAGGAAATAGTTTGGCTTCTGATTGTGATGGTGTGAATTGTAACATCTATATTGTTTCACCCTTCACATGAGACTGAAAATGGAATAAAAGTTTTTAAAACGCCTCTCAGTTGCCCCATCTCTGTGTCAGAAAAAGGGCATAATCCGACAGGTCTGACTGCAGGTCCCAGTGCTGAACACCTGGTGCCATGGCCCAGGGCTTTGACAGGGGATGTTCCCTGGTGTATCCCTGGGAGCTGGTTCCTCTCTGCTCTGCTCATGTCTCATGTGCCTGGGTCCCTCTCACTTCAAATTTCTGCCCATTTTATGGCCATGCCAGCTGCTCTCTAAACTGGAAGGCACTACTCAGACCCCAGGGCTTGGGGCTCCTGCTGTGGCTTCCTGCCCTTTGACTCTTCCCTTTGCCAGGGCATGAATTAATTCTGCCTGGACTGCTGTGAACATGCTTAGGAGTGAATTTTGTGCAGCACTGATGGTGCTCTTCTGTCATTCTCTTGTTTCAATGCTCTCATTGGAAAAAAAAAAACCAAACAGCCTTTTTGTATGGGTCAGCACAGGTCTGCTGTTCCTCAGTGATCCCCAAACAGAAAGTGATTGTTCTGCGCCAGATCCCACAATCTGGTGATTGTTCTGCAGTTATTGTAGGATTTTTAGTAGGGCACAGACACGGGAAGGTTTTTCAGCTATTGAAGAAGGTTGGATGGTTGAGCTGACATCCTGGTGGCTGCAGGGATGTTCATCACAGTGTGATGGGGTAGGACCTGCCCTGCCCTGAGTGCTCCCATAGCCATGGAGCTGCATCCACACAGCCACAGGCTCCTGCAGTTCCCACCTAGCTGCTCTCAGGAGGGCATGGTGGAGGGTGTCAGCTTTGGGGGCAGTGACAGGAACACACTCGACCTTTTAACCCACTCAAAAAAGAGGATGACTGTGTTTCTGGTGCCTAATGGCTACATCAGCTCACTGCTTCCCCTTACAGCCAGTGATGACTTCCCAAAGCAGCAGTACATACTAGTTCCATACTGGTTTATGCCTGGTTGTTCAGTGTAGCTTACACTGCCTCCCAGTCTGGTGCAACACAGCACCTCTGAAACATACGTGAATGTGAGCTCAGATTTCATAGAACCGCAGGCAGGTTTGGGTTGGAAAGGACCTTGAAGGTTACCCAGTGCCACCCCCTGTCATAGGCAGGGGCACCTTCCACTATCTCAGGTTGCTCCAAGCTCCATCCAAGCTGGTCTTTTCCAGAGAGCTGGACTGCTGCAACATCAAACTCTGGAACTGGGGTTAATCTCCAGCAAGTGTCAGCCTTGGGTTGTTCTGCACAAGCCTTCCCTGTGTTTGTGCTCCCCACAGTGCAGCTACTGCTAAAGAATGGGATCTTGGGTTTGGGGGCCTCTTCACTTATCTGTAGTGGATGATGGAATGGCTCCAGGGCTAAGCCCTGCTTGGCATTGAGAATGATATTTGTAGGGCTCTGGATATGTTTGCTGGGACTTGTGGAGCTGCAGGAGGAGGGGAATAATCTTGTTTTTATGGCAGCACTGGGTGTCTCCCTTGCCTGTGCTCAGTGAGGTCACTGGCTGCAGGACTGTCACCTGTTCCTTATTTTGCATGGGGCCCAGAGTGACTTGGAGAAGTGTGACTGTGGTCACCATGTGTTGCAATTGGAAAAAATATGCAAAGTATTCTGAAAATAATGCTGAAAGGGTTGCAAACACTCTGGCATATCTTAAAGTGGGCATTACTTAGAGAACAGGGAGGATGGATCTGTCTGGATGGCAGTTGTGAAGATGTTTCTGGTTAGGTCCAGGCATGCAGAGCAGTGTTTTCCGTTTTTGCTGCTGATGGCAGCCTATAGCACAGATTTGGTCTCTGCTTAGCCTGCTAGGCTCACAGCTTGTGGGGCATATGTTGTGGACTAACAGGGAATTCACAGCAACTTAAATCTTATCTCAGGCTTTCTCTGTGTCCAGCTGTGAGCCCTCACATGGATCCCCAGGACAAAGTAATATCCGTGGTCTCTCCCCTCAGATAATCCATCCTAGTGTATGCCAGGAGGTTTTGCTGGAATGTGGCTTTGGTGGGGCTGTGTTTGCGTTTCATGGTGAGAGTAATCTGCTCAAATCACCTGGCATCATTTAAACTGAGTGGAGGCACCTGCAGCCTTCCCATGATGGATTGAGGAAAATCAGCAGCAAAAAGGCTTGGTCTCCTCTTGTGGCAAATGTCAGGTGAGCTTCACCCAGAAGCAGTTTTTCTCATCCTTTAGGCTTCCAGGCAGCTCAGGGGAAGGTGTCCCCACTGCTAATATCTTGGTTTGGGCAGGGTAGCCCTGATGTTCAGGACAAGCAAAGCCTCTTCCTTCACTGCTGCTGCACTGAGGGGAACAAAATTTGCTGTGGTGTCAAAGGGGAGCAGCTGATCCCAAACCATGGGGTGCATTTCTGGATGCCGTGGCTCTGGAGCAGGGAGGGCTGGCAAGGAGCTGCCCCCAAAAGCAGGGCTGGGGAATCTCAGAGATGGGGTCTGCCAGCTGTGGTGGTTGGAAGCGGATAGGGGACCTTGAAAAATTGTAGCCAGTGATGTGTCATTCCTGATGTGGGATCTGGTGCAGGGGCTAAAGGGGCTGGTGCGCTCCCATGTCATGCAGGACTCAGGGGCTGGCAGGGGGTGCTGCTGGATTTTTCTGCCCTTCAAGGAAACTCCTGAACCAGGTCAAGCCCTCCTCCTGATCTAGGGGAAAAAACAGGCTCTGGAGAGAAACAGCCTGTGTCCTTTTAAGGCAATCCAAAGGCTGGGACTGGAAGAACCAGGATAAAAGGGAGGGATTTGGCAGAGTGGGAAGCCCAGCCTGCGGGGCCTTTGGAAAAGAGACTTCCCAGCTGCTGTGATCGCACCCTAAACACGGCTCCCAGCATCCCGGGAACCAGCACTGCCTCTCTGCCCCCTGCTCCCGGCACCTTCCACTTCTTTGTCTGTCTGTCCTGCACTGAGACCCTCTAGGCATCTGAGAGCTGTGGCCAGGATAAAGTGGGGTCAGCAAGTCAGTTCTGACCCCTGCCCTGGTAACCAGGCTGGGATCAGTTTCCCTTTTCCTGACAAAATACTCTCATACAGGGAAGATCTTGACATCCCTATGACTTGGCGGCTTGCAGGGATCTTGCTGTGCCTGTAAGCTCTTCATACTCCCCCATCTCTGTTTGATGTTTGTACAAGCCCCAGTGCTGCTGGGCTTAGCACCCACCTCCCCAGCTGGGAGAGCCACTGGGATTGGAGGCCCAGGGATGGGGCTTCAGCTGCCCGAGGTGACCCAGGATCTGCTGCAAAGGAGGGGCCTCCAAGGCTTCTGGTGTGCCCTGGCAGACCCAGGTCCTGTCCTCATCTCCACACAGCTGGGCTGAGGGAGGTGATGAGATCCTACACACGTGGTGGGCTAGCAAATCTTGTACTCTGAAAATGGGATTTGGTTTTGGGGACCTTGTCCTGCTGCTTTAGCTGGTCAAGGGTCAGGAAGCACATGGTGACCTCTGCTGCCTGTCCCCAGATGGGAGCAGGATGGGGAATTATAGAGCTATTGATGGAAAGAGGCCCCTGGAGATCTCTCAAACTGCAGCTTGTGCCTATTGACCTTGCTTGTATCATTGGGCCCCTCCAAGATGTGTTTTATTATCTTTGTAGCAACCCCAGGTTGCTGTTTGATCCTCCTTAGCTTCTTCTTGTCCACACTCAATCAGCCTGGCTCCCTCAGAGTCTCCTTGCAGGACTTTGTTGTGTGAATGTCTGGAGGTTTATGTTGACCTGGTCTTCACAAGTGTCAAGGCCCCTCTAGGCTGGAGCTCTGCTGCTCGTGTAAGTAACCCCAGTATTTTGGGGTTATCTGCAAATCTAGGGGCCTCTTGTCTCATCAGACACAGTTCAGGAAAGAGAAGAGAAATAGAAGCATTTATAGCCTGCTGGGGAACTGGAGGTTGGTGTTCAGGTCTTTGCCCTCCACTGTCTTCTTGATTTCAGATTCTCCAGGCTCTGTGACTCTGCCTACCGTCTTGGAGGAGACTGAGATACTGGGGTGCAGGGAGTGCCTGGGAGGGGTTGGCCAGGCGAGGTAGAGCTGATGGTGCTGTGGAACATGTGCCAGAGCTGGGGTTTGGTGGTGTCAGGGGTCAGCTCCTGCCCTCGGGGCAGCCCTGACTGTCCTGTCCTGCAGTGGCTGAGATGGAAGAGTTGGTCAGGGAGGAGAAGTTGGGACTGTGTCCAGGGGTGAGGCAGCTCTCACTCCAGCACCAAGGCTCAGTCACAATCACCCTGGCCATGGCATGGGGTGACAGGAGGGCTGTGACCTGAGGAGGGGCCTGGGTAACTCTGTGAGCACCATGTCCCAGCATTGTACTGCTTCCTCCTTTTTCCTGGCACTGACAGGAGCTGTGAGGTCCCACGGCTCCAGGACAGGGATTTCTGCTGCTCCTGGCAGACAGGATCAGTGGTCCCTGGGAGGCAGCTGGCACTGCTGGGTGCTGGGTCCCTGAGTTCTGCTTATTCTCCTTGCCAGCCCTGCAGTCTTTGCACCCTCCAAACACTGTGGGTGCTCTCTGCATGTGTGGATGTGGAAAGCTGCTGGAGCTCTCAGTGCCTGCTCTGGCTGACCCATCCCGGCCCCGCAGAGCCCTGCCCCTGTTCCTGACTGTGCTTTCCCCTGCAGGATGCCAAACTGGGGAGGAGGGAAGAAGTGTGGGGTGTGCCAGAAGGCAGTCTACTTCGCTGAGGAGGTGCAATGTGAAGGCAACAGCTTCCACAAGTCCTGCTTCTTGTGCAGTGAGTACCACACCTTCCCTGACCCCCTCTCTGCCTCCTGGGCAAGGGCTCCTCAGGGTCTCTCCAAACCCCCAGTGTAGCAGTAACATGGATCATCCCAGGACACATGGGCTGTCCAAGCCATCAGGGCTGACCTCAACCAGCATCCATGCAAAACAGTCCATCCCTACTCCAGGAAAAGGCCAGACTGGGTCCTCTGGTGTGTGTCCAGGTGTTAAGGATTGGAGCATGAGACAGGGCCTCTTCCAGCAGTAGTGGCAGGAGGTGGCACATCCCATGCAATGCTCAGAGATGGGGCTGGCTTTAGCCTTCTAGGTGGCTTTGCCACACTAAAAGGTGGTTGAGCCTGGGGACTTGGCATGGAATCTCCTCATGTCTGAGGGGATGATGGGAAAGAGATGTGGTCCTGTCCTGGCCCTTGTGCTGATGGAAAGCCTCCTCAGAAGTGCTGAAGCATCACGCCCAGCCTGTCTGCAGATCCAGTGTTGCTGAGGGTGTCTGGTGTGTGTTTGGACCCAAGTGTCACCTCCAAGGAGGGGCAGCAGAACAGGATCTGGCTGCAAGTGATGCAGTTCTGAACTCCCTTCTTCTGCCTCCTCTGAAGGATCCTACAAATAGTGCTGGGATCCTGCTGGAAGTCCCCAGACACCCTTCCCTGTCCAGGGCTGGTGGTGTTGCAGTGCTGAGAGCAGCTCCTTAAACCTGGGGCATCCAGCGGGGCTGCAGGACACTTGAATCAAAAGATAAGCAGTGTTCTCAGCCTGTGTGGTACCAGATTATTGTCCTCTGTCCCTGGAGACTGTCACAAATCAGAACCAGTGATTCTCCTGTGCCTACAGGAGATGGAGCTCGGAGCAGTCTGGTCTAGTGGAAGGTGTCCATGGCAACAGGTAGGACAAGATGAATTTTAAGGTCCCTTCCCACCCAGACATCTCAGGACAAAAGCACACACGTTGCCTGTGTCTGCTGATGGCTCCTCGAGATGGTGAATTTGCCACAGAGCAGCAGACGTGCATCTCCAAGGTGCCCTTGGAGCAGGGCCCCACTGAGGTTTAATGTTTCCTCAGCTGGTCCCAGTGCCCTGGTCCCAGTCTCACTATCTCATCACAGCAGAGATCTTTTCCATAGGGGCAGAAAGCAGAGGTAGGATGTGGAAACAGGCACACTCTGGAACTGATCTCTTCCAGCAGGAAAACCCCAGTAACCTCATGGGATGATCCCTGCCATGCTCCTTTGTCCACTAACCTGGCTACTGGACACTTCTTGTCCAGCCTGCCTGGGACACAGCACATACAGCTGGATCCAGATGGGAGAGAGGAGAGGGGGGCTGCTGCTGTGTATGTGCTCCCTGCAGTGTGGAAGGTGGCCAGTGTGGCTGGGAGCTCCCAGTTGTGGGAGTTTCCAGGCTGCAAACTTGCTTTGCCTGGCAGGGCTCAGCAGGGGAGTTGTAGAGGCTTTTCCTGGGCAGGACGAGGGTGACAGGCTGGGTTCCTGTGGCAGCTGCTCTGCAGAAGGAAATCCTGTTTGTTCTGTGGCCTCAGATAAAGAGGGTGGGGAATGTTGCCCTCACCCCTTGTGCACACAGCTGTTTTGGCAGGGAAAGGTGCTGCCATGGGATGCTGGCACCCAGAGAGCAGGGCAGGCCTCCAGGAACCAGGAAATGAGGTTAAAGGCATTGCTTCCAGGTAAGAATGCATGGCCAGAGTGGGGAAGAAGGTCCCCCATGTGCATTCATGGAAGCAAGTGCCCAGGGAGTGGTCCTGGCTTCAGGGTGGCTGTTCTGTGCTTTGCAGGCATTTGTTATGCCACTCCACATGTACCCAGCAGCTCTGCCTGTCGGGGCTGTGACTCCCCAGCTCAGGCTGTGGCTCATGTTCCAGCCCACCCTGCTGCCCACTGTTCCAAGAACATGCCACAGCTGTGGGTGGTGCTCCTGAGCTCCTGCATTCCCAGCCTGTTCCCCAGTGCTGCATTTGGGCCCCATCAAGGAACTTTAAACCATTATCTTTAGGGGAGAATAACAAATACTTCAACCAGATCTGCCAAAAACATCATCTAAAAGGAGCCAAGCCTACCACAGTGCATTAGAGCTCTGGGAGCAACTTGGTGATTGACTTCTGGCCATGATCCAGCTGCCTGGGTAGTGCAGCAGAGTTGAGCTGGAATGAGCCCCTTGGCCTTGGAAAGCAGAGGCAGCTCTTGAGTAATTGTTTTTCAGAGCAGCTCAGCTGCTCTTAGAAAAACAAAGGGTCCTTAACTCCTGAGTGCAGTGCACTGGAATTTCTGCAATGCACAAACCCGGGGGCGGAGTGAAAAATGTTTCTCTTGCCTCTCAAAGCTCTCTGAGTACAGGTGATGGACTGTGAAAGCTTGGGCTGAAGCTCCAAATCCATCAACATACCACTGAGGTAATTCACTTCTACCCCAGGGCAAAGCTTATGACAAAGCCCTTTGAAATGCCAGTGACAGTGACCAAATTCCTTCCTGGTCTGCCTGAGCAGTGTCACTCCAGGGCAGTGCAGAGACCCCAGCAGCAGCCCAGGAGCTTGGCAGCTTTGGAACCAGTTACCAGCTCTGGCCTCTCTCAGCTGGGATCCGTTCTCCATGGCCAGCTCCTGCTGTGATGGGAGCTTGTAGCCAGGAGAAGACTCTGCCAGAGCCTCCTTAAATGGAAGGACATGCTTCCCTTTCCTCCTTGTCCCAGAAGAGGCACACGGGGTTCTCCTGGCTGTATTTAGTCATGTAAAGGCTGCTTTCTGCCCCTGTTCAGTTTGTGCTGCAAGAGGAGGGAGGGGAGCTGGAGCAAACTCTGCTCTGTTTGCATTCCTGTGATATTGGGAAAGGCCAAGAAACTGCTCTGCTGGCCAAGAAGCTGCTGGAAGCCTTGACATTTAAGGCGTGGAAAGCAGGATGGGGGAAGCTGTGCGGCAGCTGCAGCCGGATCTGGTTGGGGCTGGCTGCCAGCGCTGCAGACTCTGCCCTAGGGATGGGATCCTGCATGGGACACGAACACTGGACATCACCTGGAATTTGGGTGCTGGTGGCCTCCTGCTAGCTGGGCAGAGTGTCTCAGGAAGGGCTGGGAAGGGTTGTGGCAGCTGTGAGCAGAGCTGGGACAGGGGCTGGTACTTCCAGGACCCTAAGGGGGGTCTATGAAAGAGAGGTAGAGTGACATTTTACACAGGCAGATAATGACAGGGCAAGGGGGGGAGGTTTTTAAACTGAAAGAGGAGCAATCTAGATTAGATATAAGGGAGAAAGTTAGATTAGATATAAGGAAGTCATTCTTTACTCAGAGGGTGGTGGGGCATTGCTTACCAGAGAAGCTGTGGGTGCTCCATCCTTGGAAACGTTCAAGACAGGGTTGGACAGGGCCTGGGGCAACCTGGGATAATGGAAGGTATCCATGGCAGAGGGTTGGAATTGGATAATTTGAATTGAAGGTCCCTCCCAACCCAAACCAGTCTGTGATTCTATGGAAACCTAAAAATCAGGAGAAGGCTTGAGCCCAGCACCAAGCTCAAGCTCTGGGTGGGTTCAGCAGGACCCCTGAGCCTGGCTGCCATCTCCTCCTGTCCCATCTTATATCCCACACTGACTACCAGGGCTCAAACACCCAGCTGAGTTAATGTTCCTCACCTGAGACCCCTGCCATGCACACCCCCAAACTGGGGCAGGACCAGGGCTGAGGTGTCACATGAGCCTTTTAAGCTCTGAAGAGGTGACTGTGCCCAATGTGTGAAGCTCTTGCAGTGCCTCGGGTGTGGTGACGGCCACGGGACTGCTCTTGGATGGCTCTTGGTCCATCCAAACACAGGAAAACCACATTTGCTCACATTTCTTTACCCTGAGTGCTTCCTGCTGTGGATCTGCAGTGAACAAGGTGTGAGGCCAGGACATCCATCCCCAGGCTTGAGAATCCTGCAGTGATTCATAGGGAAAATTCACCCCTGTGGTTTAAGTACAGCTGCAGGAGAGCAGCACCCAGAGGGTTAACAGAACTTTCCTTCCCTTGGTACCAACCCTGTTGGCTTTGGTGGTTGCTTCCTTTTAAAGCCAGACGCTGCTGCTCTTGTTGTGATCCCTATCTGCCCTGGTTTGCATGTTCTCCCTGCAGCTGGATCCTGGCGAGGGTTTCCCTTCTCCTTGAAAGCTGAGCTGTGCTGTCTCTGTGAGGGCTTGTTTTCCCCAGCTAATTAGTGAGCTCTGGCAGAGCAGGCTGATGCCACACCCTCCCCTCTCTTCTAGTGGTCTGTAAGAAGAATTTGGACAGCACCACTGTGGCCGTGCATGGTGAGGAGATCTACTGCAAGTCCTGCTACGGGAAGAAGTACGGCCCTAAGGGCTATGGCTACGGGCAGGGAGCAGGGACCCTGAGCACTGACAAGGGCGAGTCCCTGGGAATCAAATATGAAGAGTGAGTTTGAGCCTTGTTTTTGACCCCGGGGCTGTGGGCACCTTCTCCCCACATCTGTCCAGCTGAGCTCCCAGCTCCCAGTCTGTGGGCTACCTGGCCCCTCTGCTCCTCCAGGGAATCCCACTGAACCCTGTTCGGTGGGTGGGATGGGATAGGACATATCCCCATTGCCTGAGTACGCTGCCCACTCCCTCCCAGCACACAGTCCTTAGGCTGAACTTTCCATGGGGCTCAACAACACATTGCTCCTGGAGTTCCCTTATAAACTGGGCTGGGATTTGGGATACCGTAGTTCTTCCCTGCTCCCTCTTCCATCCCTGATTGTGAGCTCCCTGCCACCCACAGGGGCCAGCCTCACCGACCCCCCAACCCCAATGCAGCCAGGATGGCCCAGAAGGTGGGAGGAGCTGACGGGTGTCCCCGCTGTGGCCAGGCCGTGTATGCAGCCGAGAAGGTCATCGGAGCTGGGAAGGTAAGAGGGGCTGGCAGGCATGGGGCACAGGGTGCTGCATGGCAGGGACACCTTTGGAGAGGGTCTGGACCTGCCCTCAGCCAGGGCTGGGCCTAGGTCCAATGGCCACATACACTTGGAAGCCTGGCACCAAAAGGGGATCTTGGCACGTCTGGAAGCCAGGTTGTCCAGGCTGCAGCACTCTCACAGACTTTTAGATGGGGGAGAAATACATTTTTTGTTAAATATTTACAGCCCTGTTCAGTAGAGGCCCCAGTGGACATCCTGCTGTGGATGTGGTAGGAGGGTGAGCAGTGACATGTGCCACGGCCAGTGTCACTGTTAACTGAAAAGTACATCCTTCTCCTCTCTGTTCCACAGGCCAGGATGCTGTGGCCGGGATTTGGGGCAGGCAGTGAATTCCAGTGGTCAGCATTGCACAGGCCAGGCAGGGTGTTGGAGCTGTGGGCATGGGTTTGGTGAACGTTCCTGTTCTGGTGGTGTCTGGGTTAGCTCAGGGTTTGGTGTGAAGGTCATTTTCAGCCCTGGCACTCCCTGTGCCAAGGTCATCCCTTCACCAGGGTTCTTTGCATCCTGAGCTGTGACCTGGTTCCAGCCCAGCTCTTCTGCAAGGCCTGGGGACCCTTTCTCCCCTGCCAGCCCTTGGACTTCAGATGAGGTCCCTGCCTGAAGCTGCCCTCCCCATGAGGTCAGGCACATGCACAGCTTGTCAGGGGCACCAGGCCAGGATGCTTGGCTTTGTGCCATAGGGACAGGGTGGCCATGCTGGGACAGCTTTACCAGTGATGAGGTGTCACTCCCTGATCTAGCTGGGCTCTGTCCTTCTGGGGCTTTGTGTTTGTCCTGCATCCCCAGAACAAAGAGAGGAGTTAATAGAAAGGGCCCCTCAGCATTACCACCCCCCATCTGGCTTGTGATGGACATGCTGAGGGTCAGCCCAGGGCCAGAAGCTGAATTTACCCATAAAACCATGATCTGGGCTTCCTGGTCAGCTTCTGGTCCCAGTGTTTACAGGGAACCAAAGCTGGTGAAACAATTACATTAAGTAGACCCAGAGTGGATTCCAGAGCATGTATTTCATGTGCTGATGTTTGCTGGATGACTCCATCCAATATCTCCTCCTCCAGCCCCTGAATTTCACATTTTCTTCCAAAAAAGGTTTCATGTTTTCCCAAGTGTTTGTTTAAATTCCTCGGTGAGCAGCTCTGGCTACTTAAGGTCCTTCTGAAGGCTGTGAGTTCATTTATCTCCAGGGGACTGCTGGAACCATGGGGATTTATTTTTAAACACTGTCTGATTTTGGCATTTTTCCTGTTTGCTGCCTTCCTTGGAGCTGTGGTTGTGCAGTTGTCCCATCCTTGCTGCCATTCCAGCCTAACATCCAACAGCGTGGGTCTCAGCTGGACAAGGGGAGGCATTTATCTCGCTGGTTAAGAGAGGACAGGCCCCAAAGAGAGAACTACTCCTTACAAATTATTGTAGAAGTTAACTGCACAAATTACTTCTAAGAGTGTGGGCAAAAGAGACCCTGAGCCAGATCAGCACAGGAGCAGTGATCGCACCTGGTGTTTCCTCTCTATTTTCCCTGTGGGGCTGGGAGTGCTTTCCAGGGAAAAGCTTTTATCCTGTTCAGAGCTCTTTGCCAGCCCCTTTGGATCTGCAACAGAGCAGGGAGATTGTTTGGTACCAGAGTCTGACTGCCCTGCCCCTGGGGTCTGACCGGACTCTGCTCCTGTCCCGCAGTCCTGGCACAAGTCCTGCTTCCGCTGTGCCAAGTGTGGCAAAAGCCTGGAGTCCACCACCCTGGCAGACAAAGATGGGGAGATCTATTGCAAAGGTGAGCCCCACCTTCCCTGCTGGCTTGTCCTGGGCTCTGAGGGCTGGGGGTGAAGGCCCCTGTGCAGAGACCCAGTAGGGGATGGAGGCTGGGGAAGGGGTGGCCAGCAGCTGGTTTTAGGGACTGACTGTGCCCCCCACAGAGCTGGAGAATCTCCTGCTGAGCCAGGAAATTCTCCTTGTTTACCCAACAAATCTGGCAAACCTTGTCCTGTCCAGACAGGGTATGCCCCTTGGGGAGAACCTGCTCCTGTGCCAGCCTCACCTGTGTCTCCCTTCCGTTCTCTGCAGGTTGTTACGCCAAGAACTTCGGTCCCAAGGGCTTTGGCTTCGGGCAGGGCGCCGGGGCACTGATCCACTCACAGTGAGTGAGCTCCAGGGCTGGGCCCTGCGCTCGCCCAGGGCTCATCCTGTGCCACCCGCCCGCCCCACGCCGCAGTGAGTGCCCCACTGTCACCCCCAGCCACCGCTGCTTCACAGCACCGGCCCCTCCTGCCTGCCCCAGCACCCCCTGGAGCCAGGGGGGGCGTTCCCAGCATTGTCCCCGTGGGGTCCTGCTGGGGCAGGTGGCACACGGGTGCCGCTCCCTCCCACTGCAGCGAGGCCCCAGTCAGTGCCCAAGTCCTGCTCCACGTTGCCCGTCCCACTGGCCACGTGCGCAGCCGCGACACCGAGCAAGCAATAAAACATCAGAGACATCAAAGCTCACCTGGGCCTGGCCCTGCCACTTATTCACTGTCTGGGACTGATGACGGGCACTGGGTGCCCAGAGCTGGGGAGGTGATCAAAATCCTGGCTTGTAATTAAAACCCAATGGCGGGAATGTGTTGGTGCAGTTTGACATGGCCCAGCTGTGGTCAGCTGAGCTCCTCCTCTGCTACCACCAAGAATCAGCATGGAATGGTTTGGATTGGAGAAGACCTTAAAGCTCATCTTGTTCCATCTTCCACTGGCCCAGGTTTCTCCAAGCCCTGTTATTGAACACTTCCAGGGATGGGGATGACTATTCCAAAAGCAGAGGTTGATGCTGGGAGGCCAGGGACAGCCCTTCTAGGGTGTGTTGGAAGCACCACACGTGTGTTCACCCTCTCAAAACCCCTATCAGTGGGTTCTTTTAGGTGGCACCTCTCCAAGCAGGTATGCCCAGCAGGGCCAAGTAATTAACAGTTTTTCACCTACTCCCTGCTTTTTTAGCAGCTTGTGGATCATTAAGCCTCCAGTTTGGCAGCTGCCCAGGTTTAATTGGTTTCCATCTAAACTCTTCACACCCTTTCTGTGATTCTCCTGTTGGACCGGTGGGACAGACTTGGATCAGCCTCACTGCAGCTCAGAGTTAGGGACTCCACAGGGAATTGAGTCTGGGGTTTTTTTAAGTTATAAACATTGTGGTTTAACAAATTACATGCTCAGATGAGATGAGAAGCACAATGGAGGCAGAAATCCCTTTCTGAGGCAGGACTTGGGCTCCTTTATCAACTTAAGTGCTTTCTCCTGTTCATCATACCCTCAGTTTTACAGGGTGTTTTTGAAGTGGAGATGGGGAGTTAAGTCTTTGCCATCTCCAAAAACTTCCCCCTCTAGATTCTCTCAGGACCTGCTGCTCTAGGCTGTGTGGTGGCTGTGATGAGGGGTCTAGTGGCACTTGGTGTGGAGGGCAGAAGGCCCAGGCCCAGGTAGGGTTGGGAGCCACTGCACAGAGGGCTCAGGTACCACCCTGATGTGGAGACCCAAACCTGCCTCCCTCACTTGGCAGAGGCCATGCTGCTCTCTCACAGAGGTGGGGGTGTCCTGGAAGCTCCTGTAGAGATGGAGAGGTCAAGAAGCTGCTGCAGAGGTGAGAGCTGGGGCTGCCGCAGGGATGGAGGGGTCAGGGGCTGCTGCCTTCTCTGTGAGTGTGCAGGGGATGCTGTGCTGCTGCTGTTATAACTCAGCTGGATGTGCCTCAGATGGGATCATGCCCAAGTAGTGCTGATTGGTCAAAAAAGCTACAGTGAGTCTTTATTTAGTCCCTTCCTCATACAGCTGTGGACATTCTGTCAGAGAGAGGGGTGGAGCAGGAACCCTGTGGCTCTGCAGCCAGGCTGGGAGAGCTGGAGATGTCACCTGGAGAAGGCTTCTGGGAGACCTCAGAGCCCCTTCCAGAACCTAAAGGGGCTCCAGGAGAGCTGGAGAAGAACTTTGGACAAGGGCCTGCAGGGACAGGACTAGAAGGAAATGGCTTCCCACTGCCAGAGGGCAGAGTTAGATGGTATGTTGGGAAGGGATTCTTCCCTGTGAGGGTGGGAAGGCCCTGACACAGAGTGCCCAGGGAAGCTGTAAGTGTCCAAGGACAGGTTGGACAGGGCTTGGAGCAGCATGGGATAGTGGAAGGTGTCCCTGCCCGTGGAAGGGGATGATTCTTAACCTTTCAACCCAAACGAGTCTGTAGTTCTATGAGGTACCGACATTTCACATGTGATGGACCCCAGAGAGGCCAATTCTACTGGAGGCATGGTCAAAGCCAGGAGAAAATGCTGGATTTGGGTTCTGGAGGGTCACCGAAAGATGTAGGTTAGAAAGGACCGGCAGAAGTCTTAACTGCAAGCTCCTTAAGTAGGAGCTCCTTAAGCTTAAGGCAGGGCTCCAAATATCAGGTTGATCAGAGCATTTGGTGTCCACTCAGACATGGGAATCCTCTGAGGATGGAGGTCCCAGCACTGTGGATCTTGTCACAGCATTGTGCCACACAACCCTTAAAAGGGTTGTTTCATCACTGAGAAGATGGTCGGGCTCTGGCACAGCTACCCAGGGCAGTGGTGGAGTCACCATCCCTGGGGATGTCCCCACCTTGGATGTGGCATGTGGGGACATGGGTTGGGGGTGAACATGGCAGTGCTGGGGGTGTGGTTGGAACTGATGATCTTGTGACCTGGGAGGGCTTTTCCAACATTAATGAGTTGTGAATCACTGATTTTCCTGTTGTGGCCCCTGTGCCTGGTGTCTCGTGTCCTTTTGCCAGGCAGGGCCAGGTCTCCCTTCTCCACAATGCTTCTCTAGACAGTGGAAAACTGAAGTTCAGCCTCCTCAAGTCCTCTTTTCTTGTGCCTGGTGGTTTCTGCTGAGCTTCCAGCCCCAAAGTCCCAGGTAAACCTTGTCCCAGGACAGGGACCATGCCCTGAGGGTTTGCCCTGGGTGCCACACACCTGCTGACCCTGCACTGGTCTCAGAGTGGCTTAGGGAGTGACAGAGACCACTATAGGGACACCAGGATGGGATCATGGGGGCTGCACATCCCAACAGAGGCATGAGGGGAGCTGGAGGAGTGGCAGTGATGCCTAAAGAGGTGACCTGGAACAGAGTCTGGACAGTGTTAAAGGAATAAAGGTATTTGTTAAAAGGCCTTCAAAGGATACACCTTGGGCAGTACAAGAGCCTGGCTGTGGCTCTACCCAAGATGGATGACTGGTCAGGAGTTTTCACACTTTTATAAGTTTTGGTCCATTCACATATTGGGGTTAATTGTCCAATTACAGCTTCAGGTTATGAAGTCCCATTCTCCCAGTTTGCTCTCCTCAATTGACTGCTGCTTGTACTTTTTGGGCCTGAAGCAGCAAAGGCTTGAAAACACTTGTTTTGTCTGACTACACTGTGAAGAGAACCTGTTAACACTTTATGTGAAGTTCAGAGTCACACGCTAAGGCAGCACAGGATCTGGAAAATATGAAAGCTAAAATGTAAGTCGTCAGTGGGACACAGCCCAGGAGAAGTAGGGTGGGACTAGAGCTGCAGTGAGACAGCTCCAACCATTTGCTACCACCCTCTGCTGATCAGTGAGCATGGCAGGGCCCAGACAGACATGTATGCTCACCTGTGCCCAGGTGTCCAGCTCCCCCTCCAGGCAGCAGAGTCGCAGTCCCGAGGGGAGGGGTGCCCAGCTGCTCCCACCCCTCGGGGACTGCAGCCTGGGAAAGGGGCTGTGGCACCCAAACCTACCCCTGAAGGGACAAACTAGGGGTTGGCTTGTGGCCAAGCACCCTGGAGCTTGGAGGTGATGACACCACTTGAGGGGTCAGACTAGGGTGACATCCCCGCCGAGCCCTGTGGCCAGCAGGGCTGTGAGAGGGGATGTCACCTCGGGGCAGGGCTGAGCCCAGCAGCCCACCTGCCCTGAGGGCCCCGTGTGGATGGGATGAGCCATGGGCAGCCCAGGGAGCAGAGCCCTTGGCTCGCCCACAGCCTGACACAGAGAGTCCTGCTGGGTTTGCTGCAGTGTAGGAGCTGCTGTGTCCCCCAGGCAGCCTGGCAGGATGAGACCTCCTGCCTGGTGTATCTGGGAACAGACAGCTGGGGAAACGCGAGTGGAGGACATTGTCAAAGCTCCTTCACACACAGGGCTGCAGGACCATCACCTTCCCTTGGCAGCTGGTGCCTGAAGAAGCGGTGACTGCAGTGAGCAGAGGGGCAGGGGTCTCGGGCAGGGGTTGGCAGCTCCTGGCTCTCCCCCGGACTGTGAGGATGCAGCTGGATGGTGAGCAAGAACTGCCCACGGACATCCCAGCTTACCAAAAGAGTGACAGTCCCAAAACTACTCCCCCCAAGTTCCCAGGGCTCAGCATCCCTGGAGCTGTTACCCGTGCATGGGAAAACAGCCTTGGAGGGGGAACCCACACATTTGCTCTGCTCCTTCTGATGTGCTGGGGTGCTCAGGGTAACCTCCAGGGCCGCCTGACGTCAGGAGCCCGGGTCTCCTGGGACACCCGGGATCTCTGCCAGCGTGGCGAAGTTGGCCCCAGGGAGCACGAACCAGTTCCTGGCTTCGCCAGCCGCCCTGCCTTCTTAATGAGGGATAATGAGGTGCGTCTCATCAGCGCTGCAGACTTGCCCTCTGGCCACGGCGGCTGCCGGCAAAGCCCCCGGCAGGGGACCGGCCAGTGATGGAGGGACTGGGGCAGGAGGGACCGCAGCCGGGGGCTCTGCGGGGCTGGGGTCTGCGAGGGGTGCATGAGCAGGGTGGGCCAGGGGATGGGCGCTGGGACAACCAGGGGCTGATCCAGCTGCCATCAGTGACTCCGGCACATTCCCGGGGGAATTCCTTCCCATTGCATACCTCACCTGGGTGAAGGAGCCACACGCTCAGCGTCTGCAGGGGTACATTCAGCTGCCCAGCCAGCTGTCCTGTCACTCGCCCTGGCCACGGCCAGCACAAGTCCTCAGATGTGTCCCCCGGCAGCCCGGCCCGGTCCGGGGAACCCCTCAGTGCCAGGCGCTGGCACAGGAACAGACGGTGTTGCGGTGGCCGAGAACGAGACGGGCTGGAAAGGAGCCGTTGTTTGCCTGCAGGGGAGGGAGGATCAGGCAGGACCAGGTGCGCTGTCCCGGCCCCGCACCATGGCTTGTTCCCCCTGTACAGGTCACACGAGGCTGGGGGATGCTATTCCTTGCTGTGGGACAGCCTTGGAGGCTTCAAGTCCCTGTCGCAGGGGCTTTGAGGGATGGGAGCTCTGTGTGCTGAGGTTGTGGCCCAGCACTCTTGGGTAAGTGGCTAGGGGGATGGTGGGTGGCTGTCAGGGGTTGTCCCCATTGCTGCTGTCTGTTCTCTGCTTTTGTCTCTCCTCCTGGGCTGCACTCGGGGTCCCCCGATCCCCTGCCTGGGTGATGCTGCACACAGCTCACTGTCCCAGCTGGCACTACACCCCAGAAGCCCTTGCCCTGGCACTGCAGCCCATTATGCCTTCTTGGTTGGCACTCCAACCCCTAGCCCCCCACGCCTGGTGGCACTTCACTCTGTAGCCCTGCCTGTCTGGCATTTTATGCAGAGCCTCCTGCCCAGTTTGCCCTGTGCCCCACAGCCCACTATCCCCACCAGCACTGCACCCTATAGCCCTGTGTCCCCAGCAGCTGGTGCTGCACCCCCCAGGAGCTGCTCTTGCACCTTCAACATCTGTCCCTGCATCCCGGGCTGTCGTGCAGAAGTCCCCCAGCCCTGCCCCATCCCACACCCAGCACCGCTGCCATGCAGCCCCATCCCACACCCTGCCTGTTCACACGAAGACCCTGAGGCAACGCCTGCCCTCGGGCACCCCAAGAGTTCCTCCCGGGTGAAGCGGGGCTGTGCTGAGCCTGGCCGGGCTTCGCCTGGGCGTGAAGGGAGCCTGAGCGCAGGAGGGGCCAGGCGAGGCGGCAGGAATGCGAGTGGGAGAGCGGCCGGGCAAGTAGCGACAGCTCCTGGGAGCGCGGATCCCACACGCGGCTCGGGCAGGGAGCGGAGCCCCGGCACGGGGCTGGCGGCCGGAATGTGGCACCCCGTGCCTCTCCCGCTGTGAGAGCCAGCGCGGAGGGCGGTGAGTCCCCGGGCACGGCGGCAGCACGGACGCCGCGGGGGTCCCGGCTCGGCTCCGGCGTGGAGCGGCTGGAATTCTCCCGGCAGGTAATGCCCGGCTGGGCCGGCACGAGGTGCTGAGGATCCCGGGGGGGCGAGGAGCCGCGATGACCCCTGAGAAGGTGCTGAGAGAGGGGGTGCTGGAGAAGCGCAGCGGGGGGCTGCTGCAGCTCTGGAAGAAGAAGCGGTGCCTGCTGACGGAGAAGGGGCTGCAGCTCTTCGAGCCCAAGGGCTCGCGGCGCAAGGAGCTGAGCTTCGCCCGCATGAAGGCCGTGGAATGCGTGGAGTGGAAGGAGAGGCACATTTACTTCACGGTGGTGATGGACAACAGCCTCGAGATCGACTTCCGCTGCGCCCAGGAGGACCCGGGCTGGAACGCCGAGATCACCATGGGGCTCGTGCGCTTCAAGAACCAGCAGGCGATGCAGGAGGTGCGCGCCCGGCACAGCTGCCGAGCAGGTACCGGAGCCACCGTGGGTCAGGGAGCAGACCCGGCCCAGGATGAGGTCCTGACTGCAGGTTCCCCTCCCTGAGTGGTTTGGGGAATCACAAAGCGGGTCCCATGGGCCGAGCTGGGTCTGCAGGTTGCTGTTCCCATGTCCCCCTGCACTGGCGGGCACACCCCAGGGGTTTTGCCTCTCTGTATCCCTGGACAGGGACTTTCTAACATCCTCCCTCTTTCTGGGGTAGCCTAAGGGATACTGGGCCTTTTGCCATCCTGCACGTGGAATGGGGGGGGGGGGGGGGGGGGGGGGGGGGGATGGTGTCTGGTCCCACTCCCCAGTCACCTCAGGATGCCCCATGTCCCAGCGCTGGACGAGTGGGTGACAGGAACCTTCTCTCTGCAGTGGTGCAGCTGGACGCAGCCCCGGTGGGACAGCCCAGGGAATCGCAGCTTCGCAGGAGTCGGATGGAGATCGCCCTCGGCTCGGCGGGTGCTGGGGAGAACGGGGTCCCTGCAGGGAAGTGAGGTCACCGCTGTGCAACCCGGGGACAGGGACAGTGGGGCCGGTGCTGGCGCTGGCTCCCCCTGTGCCAGGGCAGGACACAGGCACCGCAAGAGCCGGGCTGGCACAGCCACCTCCCCTTGGCACGGTGCGGAAAAGGACGCGGGCAGGGCCACCACCCGGCACTTCAGACAAGGCAGGAGGTGACACCTCTGCCTGGGACCCACCACCCTTCATTCAGCTGACATGTGCAGGACCATGGTGCACTGGTGGGGACCCCAAGCTTCTCCTGCAGGACGGGTGATGGATGAGGCTATGGCTGCAGGATTTGTGCCACAGGGAGCTCTGCCTTTGTGACATTGATACTGGGACAAAGGGATGTGGCTGGGTCCCAATTTTAAAAAGGGTCCAGAGAACTGCTGCTGCAGCAGGGACCCCTCAGCAGGGCACTGAACCAATGGCGTGGTGACACAGCTGTGCTGCTGGACATTGTCTCACCCTGGGATGTCCTTGGGCTGTTGGGAAATGCTGGGGACCCCAATTCCCTGTACCAAAGGTGTCCCTAAACAGGACTTTCAGCTTCTTACCCTGGTGTTGCTTTGATTTGTGGGACCCCGCAGGGCATAGGAGTGCACAAATCCTGCACAGAGCTTTGCCAGTCATGATCCCTAAACCAGCATCCCCTAGTCGGGCTCCAAAGCCCCCCACTGGCACCCCGAGGTTCCCTGGTCACCAATCCCGCTGCCACCGTGTCCCCAGGAATTCCCACGGTGGTGTGTGTGCCGGGGACGCGGGAGCAGAGAAGGGATGGCTCTGCCCCGACAGGCAGCGCAGGAAGCAGCACTTGGAGCCACCAGAGCGCTCCGCAAGCCGGAGCCTGAACCCAGCCGGGGGCCGGAGGCGCTGCAGATCCTGCCGGTGATTTCCCAGCCGCGTGGGAATCGCGGATCGCGGTGTCCTTATGCCCCGGGCCGCGGCAGCTGGCCCCAGCCTGCACCCCACGGGGCCCACGGGGTCCCGTCCCCTTGCCAGGGCAGCACCAGGTGACGTTGGGGATGGTGGCATGGCCGGAGCCAGCTCATCGTGCAAGGCTGGATTTTGCAGAAACAGGCACTGGGGGGGGGTTCCACCCAGAGAAGCCTCCTTGGCCGGCTGGTCCTGAGCTGCAGAGCTCAGGCGCTGCAGAGCTCAGGCGCTGCAGAGCTGCATTTACTGAGACCTCCCCGGCTGGGAGTGGAGGGGCAGCCTGGGGGGGTGCTGCAGATGAAGCCAAACCCAAGCCCTGCACAGACAGAGCTCTGCGCCATCCCAATGTCATGACAGGACACAGGGGGCTCCAGGGATGGTGGGACCCTCCACAGGACATGCTTCAGATGTGGTGCCTGGTGTGGACAAGCCCCAGACCAGGTCTCTGCACATGTGTCAGGAGGGAATGGGGTGGTCAGGAAGCTGCTGGTGCTTACGCAGCATATCCAGGGCAAGGATCATTGTCCTGGGGTTTCCCCTGAATCCCCAGCCCACAGAGTCAGGGGATTCAGTGAGGCTCAATCAAGCCATGTGAGCATCCCAAGCTTGTGCCATGGTGAATGCCAAGGTGGGGACAACAAAGGGATTCCCAAAATTACCAGTTTTATCCTGTGTGACTCCTTTTTTTTCAATTTTTATGCTCTCTTGCTCCCTGTAAATAGATATTTTCTGTTTTCCAGCTGCCAGCAAGGAACTGGCAGAGAAAATGATCAGGAAGGGTGTGTAAGCACCAGCCCTGGCCTTGGCACATCCCCAGTCACTGATGATGAGGCAGCAGAGAGGCCATGACACCTGACAGCTGGGGAGAAATTCAGGCAGTCAGTGGAAGGAGAGGACAATAAGAGAACGCAAATCCCTGTGTCAGCGTTTCAGGTCCAAGCACAGGGGAAGTCAAGATTTTCCATCATCATCCTGAGCCCTTCATCCAGACCAACACACATCCAGGGTCCCTGCCTGGACTCCATATCCCCCAAGGACTGTAGAGCTCCCCATGCCTCCAGGTTTGGGATTTTCTTCTGAGCAGACACCCACACCTGCCTGACCCACCCTCAGTGGGTGGATTCCCAGCCTGACCCTGGAGCTGGGGCTGGGGGCCAGAGCCCAGCCAGCAGCGTGGGGGTGGAAGGTGTGGTGGTTTCATCTGCCCCTGGGAGGGCTGAATGTCTCTGCAGAGGAAAAGTCACCTCAGGACTGAAAAACAAACAAACAGGCCAGAGATCCAGCCAGAGTGTGGAGTAGGGCCAGGGCCAGAGGCTAGAGCATCCCCCAGCACCAGGGATGTGGTGCCAGCAGCCTGGAAAGCAGGAGAGGACCCACGGGAAGCATTTCTAATGCCCCTGGAGGTGGGGAAAGTGAGGCACAACAGGGGGATGGAATGGGTTAGTGGCCCCTCAGCCCCTCCAGCACACAGGCTCCAGTGGTGAGGGAGGACTGGCCAGACCCCCCTGGGCCCTAGGGGAGAGCCCCAGAGAGGAGAGGGGTACCCCAGAGCACCCAGAGTTCAAAGGCAGAGCCTGAAAACCTGGTTCTGCTGCTCCCAGCCCGTGATGCCCCTGCTCCAGCACCCCTCCCCACACTTCTCTGAGGGTGCCCTGGTGCTGAGGCTGCTCTATGCTCCCCACCCTGGGCAGGGGCTCTGCCAGCACCCACAGGGACTGGCACCCTCCTTGCAGCACCACGAGGGTGCAGTGGGTGCAGAGGAGAGGAGTTTTTTCCACCTTATGACCTCCCAGGTCTGGCTTTGGGATCAGTTTGGGGCTGGCTGGACACCCTGAGTGCCAGGGAGGGTAGTGGGGTCACAGTGCTGAGACAGGGAGGTGCAGCCTGATGGTGCCAATGCTTTTGTCAGTTGGGACCATGTGTGGGACTTCCTCCATCACCAAGTGCACTGTGGAGAGCCTGGCACTGCCTTGCTTCTCCTGGGATCATGCCTGGGCTTGTGGGTGGTTCCTCTTTAGATTAAAAAAAAAAAAAAAAAAAAAAAAAAAAAAAAAAAATCCCAGCTGTAGCAAGAAGTATTCTGCTTCTTGGCTTTAAGTCAACTGTCCAGCTTCCTCCAGACGTTCCTAAAATGATATCATTGTTGACCACCCTTAATTTCAATTCCTAAATCACTGGATTTTGGTTTGGGACCCAACACCTGCCCAGAGCTCTGCTATGTCTGTGTCCACACTGCAGGGAAACAGAGGCTGGGATGTCTCAGGGCGAAACAAAACCAGGGCCCAGATATTGCTGGAGCTGCAGGGGGAACAATCAGCACATCTCAGCACCTGTCTGTCCCGCACCGTGCTCGAGCAGGAGCCACTGGGCAGCTGTGGGGGTGGCCCAGCCCAGCCCAAAGTGGATACTGAGATGTGTCTCAGAGACAGATATAGAGGTCTGCAGATATCCTGAAAATGTCCAAAAACTCTGTCAGGGCCCCTGCCTGGGCCAGAAATTTTGAATTTTTTTGAATAGTCCCTTTTTGGGTTTTTTTTTGTTTTTGGTTTTGGTGGGGTTTTTTTGTTTGTTTTGTTTGTTTGTTTGTTTTGTTTTGTTTTTTGTTTTTGTTTGTTTGTTTTGTTTTGTTTGTTTGGTGGGGGTTTTTCTTTGTTTTTTGGGGTCTTTTTTATGTAGAATATTTTGCCTTAGGCTGGAAACCAGCCTGTACTGTGTGATACTCACATCGCTGCTGAGCCACAGCTGCCACTGGCACAGAACAGCCCAAATCCTGGTGAGAAGAGCCCAGAGGATCAGCACTGGGAAGGTTTCATGTATCACTGGCAAAGCCATTGAAAGCTCACAGTCTTCAGCAGGTGGCTCAGCTCCATTTCACTGATGTCCTTCTACTATCCCAAAGTAGGTAATTCCTTCTTATTTAACAAAGCTTTTTCCATGTGCCAGGAGCACGAGGCAGGAGCATGTGCTGTTCCTAAAGGGCCCCTTGTCTTTTGGGGAACCCTCCTCAGCTTTGGCACCTTCTGCAAACATTTCAGGCCTCCCCAAAGGATTCAAGCAGAGAAAAACAAACAGTCCATGACATTTCTAGAAGTGGATGGTGTTTCTTGCATTTTGGGATAATTGTCCTGCTTTGGCATCCAACCCCAAAGCTGCCTCCAGTGGATTTGCTCTCTGTAGCCAGGTGGGGAGGGTGAATACTGTGCCCATGGATGGAAGGGCTGGCATGGGCACTGTCCTGAGCTCCACCAGGCCCAAGGGGGTGTCCAGAGCTCGGGTTTCCCAGAACAGGGCTGTGGCTGCAGGAGCAGGACATGGACCAGCACATCCCAAAGGGGTGAGAAGCCTCTGCCCTGCCAGGCAGTGGGAAATGGGGCTGATGCAATGAGGTGAAGATCAGTGGGGCAGGTAAGCTGGGACAGGTCTCTCAGCCCCATGGGGAATATCTGGGGTCTGGCCTGGGGCTGTGCTGGTTCCCAGGCCAGGCTATGATGATTGTCCAAATTCTGGCCCCTTTTCCATCTTAGGGCATCCCTCAGGTTTTGTGGAGCTTGTTCACAGATGCAGCAGGGTAAGGAAATTCCCCCAGGGCTGCAGGAGGCATCAGCTCTTGGAGACGCATCCTGGGAGCTTCCACTTCACTGTCACCAATCCACAGAACAATGCACAGGTGGGACTCATTGGATTCCTCTGGCAGCTCAGGAGGGTGAGAGCTGCCAGAGGATGGTCTGCAGGAGAAACACCCACAGGGGACCATTCCTCAGAAATCTCAGGGCCCTTCACAACTTCACTGCCACCTGACCCTGCAGCCTTGCAGTCACCTGGCTTAGGGGGTGACCTCTCTGTCCCCTGGTCCTTGAGCTGTCCCATAGGACAGGAAAACCTTCTCCCACACCATGGTGAGTCTGTGGGGCATCATCTGTCCCAGTCCTGTGACAAACCTGGTGCAGCTGGGAGTCTCCTGTCACCCCCCAGCGCTGGACTCTGAGCATGGCAGTGAGGGGGCATGGATGTGAGGATGAGTCCCAAAGGACACCACAGGCTCAGCTGTCATTTCTATGCCTGTCCTGGATGCTCTGGGAGCTGTTTTCTTTGTGAATTCCATCGGGGTTGATGGAACGAGGATGGTGGTTGGGAGAGGGTGAGGACAGGATGGGTGGAAAGGTTTCAGAGGAGGGGAAGAGATCCCTCCAGCATTGCTTCAGGTCCATTTCTTCAAGGAGATTGGCTTCATGTGGGGCAGCTGAACTGCTCACAGGAGTCAGATACCTTTGCATTTGGAATCCCAAGACCTTGAGGAGCCAGGGACTGTTGGGCAGCTCTGGCAGCCCCTGCCATGGGTGTGGGGCTGATGCACCAACACCCTCCAGGGACTTGGAAGGTCCAGAGGGGGAAAATGCCCCATCCCTCTAAACACATGCCAGGTTGTAAGAGACTAAACACAGGTGATCTGTAGATCATAGGGACATTCAGAAACAAGCAGCTGTCCCTGGGGACCTGGTCCTGGCTGGGTCTGACCTCCCCATACAGCTCTCTGGGAATTTACTGTTGGCATCCATCCCCTTGGTGGCAGCCCATGGGGAACCCTTCCCTTCAATCAGTGGCTCCCAGTAATGGGGATATTTGATTTGTAGCAGCAGCACATGGACAAATCACAGAATCACGGAATAGTCTGAGTTGGAAGGGAACCACAAGGATCATCGAGTCCAGCTCTTAAGTGAATGGGGATCAAACCCAAGACCTGGGTGTTACCAGCACCCAGCTCTGACCAGTGGAGCCAATCACAGATATATTTTTATTATTTTATTATTTTGCTCTGAATTTGCCCTCAGCACTGCTCTACCCCATAGATTTCCAGCCTGATCCTTCCCACCCAGCAGCTCAGAGTGGTGTCCAAGGCCCAGGTGGTATCTGATAAAACAACTACTCACCTGGAGGCAGCTCCGTTTGTGAGCCAGAGATAGGGATGGGGACTCAGAACGTCCCCTCTGTGTCAGCTGGGGAGGAGGGATGGGAGATCTCGGTCCCCTGCCAGTCCCATGGCAGAACCGGGGCTTTGAAACCCAGGGGAAAAGCCCAAATCTAGGGGTCCCATTGGCCCACCCCTCTTCTGTCCCTTCCTCCTCTTCACTCCGGGTCCCAGCAGAGGATGAAACCTGAGACTGGAGCAAATGGCATCCGAAGCTGCCCCCGCCCCATCCCCGCAGCTGCGGGAATGCAGCGCCTTTGTCACGGGCTAATTTTGGCTCCTCTGTGCTCGGAAAACAATCCCAAGGCAGCCGGGAGGAAAGATGCTGGAAGCCTGGCCCCGCGGGGGCTTTTCCTTTTAAAGGTCTAACGGGGCTGGTTAAAGCCTCCTCCTCCTGCTCGGTGGTGAGAGCAGATCCTTTGCGCTGCGGTTTGGGGCCAGGGAAACGGTCCTTGCAGGGCTCGCGGTGGTGGGCAGGATGCACGGGGGTTTCCTCCCCTGACCACTGGGACTTGCTTGGTGCAATTCACACGAGGATGGCACTGCCACTGCCATTGCTACTGTTACCGATCTCCCACCAGCTCCTGCTGGTGTCCAGGCAGGGGGAAGGAGCTGGGAAGGCTCTGTAGGATCGGGGCTGTCTGTGCTCCCCACCATGGGAGCTGCCCCACTCCTGCAGTTGTGTGTCCCTCCCGGCCGTGAAAGCCCCAGGATTAACATGCCAGGCATTGTCCCTCCTGGGCCCCATGTTGGGAATTGTTTGCTCCTAAATTTGTCCCTAAAAATATCCCGGGGAACAGGTGTTGCCTGCCCTGCAGTCATGCAAAGGGACACTGGCCAAGGGGCTTTGTGGGGAGCAGTGGGGACAGACAGCGGCTTTTTCACTGATTTTCATGAGGAAAACCTCAGGGCCTGTGAGAGGCTGGGAGTTGCTTGAGCATGTCCAGCTGTAGTGATGCAGCTGTGCTGGGTGAGTGGGGCTGGTCCTTCTCTTTACAGAGGAGATTGTGCCCTCCTTGGTCTCCACCCCACCTGGCCTGAAGTGTGACCCCACATGTGCTGGTTTACGCCATCACCCTGCAGCAATGCAGCTTGGCCTGGTGAGGTTCCTTGCCCTTCTCTGGTGGCTCCCAGGAGACCTCTTGGCCAGTGCTGTCCTGTGTGTGCCCCATGCAGGGATCAGCACAGCAGCAGCTCCCAGGTTGTTCACACCCCCTGCCCTTTTCCAGCATCTCTGGAGCTCTGTCACACTGGACGGACACAAAGCAGAGGTGCCAGGAGGACCCACCCCATCCCCATCCCCATGGCATCAGCAGCACTGGTCAGCCTGAGCCTGTCTGTGTGTCCCTAACGACCCACATGTGAGCAGGTGCTGCCCGAGCTGAGGGCATTCCAGTGCTCAAAGGGGCTGCAGGAGAGCTGGGGAGGGACTTTGGACAAGGGCCTGGAGGGAAAGAACACAGGGAATGGCTTCTCACTGACAGGGATGGGATAGTAGGGAGAAATTCTTCCCTGTGAGGGTGGGGAGGCCCTGGCACAGGATGCCCAGAATACCCAGGATGCACAGGACTGCCCCATTCCTGGAAGTGTCCAAGACCAGGTTGGACAGGGCTTGGAGCAACCTGAGCTAGTGGAAGGTGTCCCAGCCCATGGCAGGGGTGGGACTGGATGGGCTTTAATGTCCCTTCCCACCTAAACCAGTCTGTGATGATTCCCATGCAAACAGCCCTGGAATTCTCTGAACCAAAGGGGGTTATGGGTCCCCAGGGACACGAGTGCAGTGACACACGGGTGACCTGTGTGTGCCCCTGTGCTCCAGGCAGTGCCCCAGGTGTGAGCAGCAGTCCCAGCACTCCCGGGGCTTGCAGCAGATGCCTGCAGAGGAGGGGATTTGTGCTATTTTTACCGACCACTTGCAGGCAGGGCTGGGATTCAATACCCCCCATTCAGCTACAGCCCCAGCAGAGTGCGGCTATCCCAAGGCCAGGCGTCACCTCCCTCCTGCACAGCCAGGTAAGACACTGCCACTGCCACTGCCCCATGTCCTCCTCTGGGTGTGTTGGTGGTGACATGGGCACAAGACCCCCGGCACTGCCCTGTGACAGAGAGGAACCCCCAGCACATGAATTTGCCTGAATTTCTCCCCCTCTCTGAGGTGGATCAGACATTTCCTCTGCTCTTGAAGAGAGGATTGGTGAGGCTGCAATGGGGACAAAGACTTTGGAGCTGATACTTGCCTGGTTTTTTCCCCAAAACTGGCAAAAATGACTGTTTGGAGAGCACTTGCCTGAGTGTTCCAGCCTGGCTTAGGGTGGGAGGTTCAGGGTGGGAACAGAGTGTGGTGTTGTGGTAGCTGGGAGGGCGCTTGTGGTTTGTCTTCAGCCTCCTGGGATGGGGAGGATGTCAGGATTCCCTATGTTTGGGTTTATGGGATTATTTCATTTAAGAATTTCCATGACCCAGTGGTTCAATAAGCTTTATAAGCTTTTCACAGCTGGGACAGTGCAAATAGTGCAGAATTAGCTTGTCCAGATCCTCTCATCCCCATCAGGGAGGGAAGTGTCTCATGGATGCTCCAGATCCAGCTGGAGTCCAAAAGTCCTGGCACTGGGGATTGCTGGGAATGTCTCACTGGCACAGCCGAGTCCCTGCTGTTGTTTGGGAAGCTCATGCAGGACTGTTTGGCACTAAAATGTGACTGACCTTGGTAGAGGTCATGAGCTCGAGGTGTGGTGTGGATCCCACCCCAAGGAATGCCGGGCTCTGCTCCAGCAGGGGACAATGGAAACGCTGAGAGGCTGTGCCCAGCCCTCATCTGCTTCAGGGAGAGAAAGGCTCCTCTGCCACCCCCGAAATAAACTGGGGGGCAGCAGCTGGGACCCAGCCTATTCAAGGCACCAGTGCTGCTTGCATCCTCTGGGATGTTTGTCACAGCACCAAAAACCTGCACAAAGGCAGGAAACTGGATCTGTCTGATCTGGTTTGAGGACAGAGAAATTCCTGTTCTTGGGATTTTTCCTTATAAATCCAGGGATCTGGATTGGGAGGCTCTGGGGGAGAACATTCCTGCTGGGTTTTTATTACATTCCCCCCCACCCAACTCCATTTATTCAGGACACGTCTCTGGCAGGACAGTGGGGGCATGGGGAGGGAACAGGGACAAGGGGACAGAGCCAGGAGGTGCCCTCAGATTTGCTTGGCACAGGCTCCACACAAACCTGGGAGCAGCTGTTTGAGACCAACTTTTCATTTTCTCCAGCATGAATCTTTGGGGTCTAAAGCAGTTTCCAAATTTCCAAGGTTGCAGAAAGATCAAGGCAAAAAATCCCATCTAGCTCCTAAGGAAAAGGACCAAACCCACACCTGGAAAATGCTGTTTCTTGGTATTTCCCCACACATTTTTCTGCTGCTTGGGCTCACAGGAGGGGTCAGCAGTGTCAGACCAGGGCCAGGGGAGCAGTGTGGGCTGGAGCAGCTGCCAGGGCTTGGGATTACCAGACAAATGTAAAATAGGAAACGCTGAGTGTTTCACCTGGAAGGTGGCTGCTGAAGGAACCTGCTCAGCTGTGGGCTCTGACTTAGAGAATCCCAGAATGGTGTGTGTTGGGAGGGACCTTAAATACCATCCAATCCCTGCTATGGGCAGGGACACTTTCCACAAGCCCAGGTTGCTTCAAGCCTTGTCCAGCCTGGGCTTGGACACTTCCAGACATGGGGCAGCCACAGCTGCTCTGGGCATCCTGTGTCAGGGCCTCACAGCCAAGAACTCCTTCCCAGTATCCCATCTAACGCTGCCCTCCAGCAGTGGGAAGACATTCTCCTCGTCCTGTCCCTCCATCCTTTATCCCAAAGTTCCTCTCCTGCTCTCTTTGAGCCCTTTTAGGCACTGGAAGGGGCTCTCAGGTCTCCCTGATGCTTCTCCTCTCCAGACTGGACACCCTCAGCCCTCTCAGCCAGGCTCCAGAGCAGAGGTGTTGCCCTTTGCTCCGGCACTCCCTGGATGGGTTTTGGCTCTGCCATCCCTACCGTTGCCCATGGAAGCTGCAGGACAGGACTCCCTGAGCCGACACAGAGAGGGGACCCCCGAGGCACCCCCATTTCTCCTGAGATTTCCAGCCTCCATCCCTTGCCCCGAGCTGGGGCGGGTGACGCAGCCGGTGGGGGAACAGCTCAGAGCTTGGGAAAAGCCCCGAGGAGCAGGTGCCCGAGTCCTGCAGGGCCGGCTGGCGGCACGCTGGATCTTGCCCGAGATGCAGTCAGGTTTTCCCGGAGCCCCGCGGCTCGTCCCAAGTTTCACAGAGACGGAGTCTGCGGAGCCGCTTCCCTTGGCCGACAGCGCGGGGCAGCACCGCACCTCGGCATCGCTCCCTCGCGGCCTTCTGGCTCTGTGTGCATCTGGGATTTGCACCTTTGTTTCAGCTTCTTTCCCTTTCTTTGGCAGGGAACAGCGCACGCCGCGATGCCAGAGCCGTAAGTAGCTGGAGTCCCCTCGGATCCCATCAACCCTCGCCCGGCTGTGCTTGTCCCTTTGGGGAGGATCAGCTGGGAGACCCTGCCCTGCCCCAGACCTCTGTGCCATTCCCCTTGCAACAACTGTCTTTAAATGCAAACTCTTCACCCTTTCAATGTCCCAGTTCAAACCTCGGGGCTTTCCTAGATCCCAGAATGTGGATCTGAGCGGGGGCAGCACTTCTGGGTTTGCCGTGAGGCTCTGTAGCTCATTGTACAAATACAACACATTCCCTGGCGAGCAGAGAAGGGAGAGACTTCCTGTAAAGCTTTCCGGGAGCAATGACATGGGGATGTCCCAGCTGCAGTGGGAGTGGGGGAATGAGGGTGTCTGAACCTCCTGCGACCGAGCTGGGGTTGGCACAATGGGCACAGTGCCAGCTCACCTGTCACACCTGAGTGACATTTTAGCTTTCTTAGCTGTGGCCCTGAGCTCCCACTGAATTTCCAGAGGGCACCTTCTCCTCAGAGCTGGTTCACATGCTGGTGGCAGCTGTGAGATACAGAAATAAGGAACCAACTGCAAGCACAGGAGATGCTTTCCTTGACTGTCCCCTCTTTTTTACTCTCATCCTTGACATCCTGTTCTTTTGTTTTTTCTGCTCCTCCCTGGCTGCTCACCTGCCTGCAGGGAGGTAAGTGCCTTACCCTTTGGGAGAGACCTTGGTGCTGCTCTGCATTTGTTTTTAAAGGGTGTTTTCTTTCCCTCCCCTTTCCCCTAGAGAAAATCCAAGATCACAGCCTCACGCAAACTCTTGTTGAAGGTGAGTCCCGAGGGCTGGAAACTCCCTGGGCTTTATCTTGCTGGGGGAAAGCAGCCGGGTTGGAGCACATGGTCGGTGGGACAGGGATGAGGAACAGCTCGAGGATGAGCTGTGAGGAGCAGCTCCCACCCCATCTTTCTCTTCTCATTCATGTGGGATTTGTGGTCCAAACAAACCTCCCCTGCACTGAGGTGGGGAGAGACCCCCACACCTTCAGCTCTGAAGCCTTAGCCTGTTTGTGCTCCAGCACCAGCCTGGGAGCTCCCTGAGCTCTAGCTTGGGATAAACATTCCCTGCCCTGGCAGAGCCAACATCAGCAGCCAGCAGGACCACGGCCCCCACAGCCCCTGGAGCCCAGCCCTGCCTGCTCCCAGGGCTGCCCTCCAAAGCTGTGGGGAGCCTTTGATGTGTGTTTGGGGGTGGTAAGGAGGGGGTTGGCACACCAGACTGTCCCATCCTACAGACATGGTGAGTGGCTCAGGGGAACCAGAGGCCTGTGCAATTCACACTTCTGCCATTTCCTTGTGCTCATAGAGTTTGATGCTGGCCAAGGCCAAGGAGGAGTGGGATCAGGAGATTGTGGACAAGCAGGCAGAGAAGGAGAGGTACCTGTCTGAGCGGGTCACTCCACTGCACACCAGTGGGCTCTCCTTGAGCCAGCTCCAGGTATTCCTTGGGCCTGAGGGTGGAGCGAGCTCCTTGGCAGCATGGAGGGGCCTCACTCACTGCTCTCCTGCTTCCTTGGCCCCCAGGATCTGTGCAGGGAGCTGCATGAGAAGGTGGAAATAGTGGATGAGGAGAGATACGACATTGAAGCGAAATGCAACCATAACACCCGGGAGGTAGGAGGGAGGATGGGCTGGTTCCTTCTGGAAACTCCCTCCCAGTGGCAGCTCTGGCCTCAGTGGGGATGTGTCATGGACCAGGCTGAGCTGGGATATGGGACAGGCACCAGGGTTATCTCAGGGCTGGTGTTTGCTCTGCAAGGCACCACTCAGAGCAAGGTTCATCCCTTCCCAAGGGAACTCAGGGTCCACAGAGAGGTTCCTCGCTCTCCTGGTCACCCCTGTGGGTCTCAGAGCTTCTCGTGGTACAGGTGCCACCAGAGCAGGCTGGGCCAAGCCCTTCTAGGCCCAGCTCTGAGCATGGGTGGGCAGAGCCTTGGTGGGGTTGGTCCTGCAGGAGAGGTGCAGACCCCTCTGGAGCTCTGTGCTGGCAGAGCCTACTGCTTCCCACAGGGGCTCTTTGTGCAAGGCAGCCAAGCAGTGATCTCCCACTCCTCCTCCTCCCCTGCCCCTGCAGATTAAAGATTTGAAAATCAAAGTTCTTGATCTCCGAGGGAAGTTCAAGCGCCCTCCCCTGCGCCGGGTTCGTGTCTCGGCCGATGCCATGCTCAGGGCTCTGCTGGGCTCCAAGCACAAGGTGTCCATGGATCTCAGGGCCAACCTGAAGTCTGTCAAGAAGGAGGACACGGAGAAGGTGGGTGACTCCTCTGGAAGCTGGAGGTGGACACACTTCCTAGGAGTGCCCTTCCCCTTCTCCAGGGTACCCTGTGTTCACCCCTTGGAAAGAGCCTTGTGAGGCCATTCCCATTGTGGGATGTTGTGGGGCCATGTAGGACCAGGCAACTGGTAGATGGCAACATGTGAGATTTAGGGCTGTCCATGGTGCTCTTCCCTCCCAGAGTGTGTGGGGGCTTCTCACCTGGGCCCCCTTGGCACCACTGATGAGCTGCACATGCAGAGTCTGATCTTTGATCTCGTAGGGAACCAGGAGAGCTCCTGTTGGGCACAATCATACCCAGAAAACTCCCAGGGAACTCCCAGACCAAGATTAAATAAGACAGAGAAGCCCAGCACTTGGCCTGAGATAAATGGCCCAGTTCCCACCAGCTTGGCAGAGGTGTGAGAAGGGAAAGTCTCAATGCGAGTGAGGCCCAAACCTGCCCAGAGTGTGCAGGTGCCCCAGCACCAGGAACTGTGCCGCATCCCCAGGTGCAGCTGGGAACTCCTCTCCCCAGAGAGGTTTCACTAGCTTGTTCCAGCTCAGAAGACTGAATGAGAATTGGATGAAAATCTCAATTTTCAGCTGTTTTTCCTTTGTCCCCCATTGTGGTATAGCACTTTTCCAGCCCTTCGGACGGAAAACTGTGCTTACAGCCCTGGGCACCAGGTGGAGAACAGATCTGGGTTTGTTCTAGATTTGGTGAGATGGTGTTGGGGCACAGCTTGTAATCTACAAATGCTGGGGGTTGGCAGAGCAGACACCTGGGCATGCTCTCAGAGCTGCTGTCACCTCTCCTGTCTACTCTGGAAGTGTCTGCCAGGCTCCCATTGTCACCAACAATCCCAGTCTCCACCAAAGGCTCAGAGAAGGTGGAGGTGGGAGGTTTTTACTTCAGTAAAAGCATTTGCCCTGCTGTGCTGGTGTAAACTCAAAGTCCCACGAGGTTTCTTCCTCCTAAAGAAATCTTTCTGGGATGATTGAGCCTTCTGGTGCATGAATGCAACTTGGTCAAGATTTGAGGAGGAGAGTATCCACATGGATCCAGATCTCCCTGCAGAGATCAGACCACTCTTTCCCACCTCCCCAGGCAGCTCCTTGTGCAGGGACACGTGGCAGAGAGACAGCTGTGTGTGCAAGGGACAGCTGAGGGCTGTGTGCAGGGGAGGATGGGGCAGGGCTGCCAGCCCCGCATCCCCAGCCCTGTCCCTCTCTCAGGAACGTCCCGTGGAAGTGGGTGACTGGCGCAAGAATGTAGAAGCCATGTCGGGCATGGAGGGGAGGAAGAAGATGTTTGATGCTGCCAAGTCCCCCACAGGGCAGTGAGAGGTAGGGCTGGGTCCTGATCCCCCTGTGCTCTCTCAGCTTCCTGGGCTGTGCCTGGAGAGACGCAGAAATGCCCCCACTCCCTACAGAAAAAGGCAACAAGTCCCTGTGTCCCACCCCACACCTGGGGGCGGGGGTCTGTGCCACACCTCCCTGCCATGGTGTCCCTGCCAGCCCCTCTTCTCCTCTCCTGGGTGCTCCCACACTGGGTGTGCTGCCTATGCCCCCTTCATCCTGTGGGCATTGCTGGCAGCACTACTGGGCTGCTGGCAGTGGTCAGAGCTGCCCCTCTGCCCCTCTGCCCCTCTGCTGTTTCTTTTCCACAGGAGCACTGGAAAGAAGACTGTCCCCATCCCTGCTGCCAGCCTACCCTTGCTGCTCCTCTGCCCCTTTGTGCCCTTCCCTGAACCCCACTGAGCTGAAACACAAGGACAATGGTGTGGGAAGGAGACCTGAGCTGCTTCCTTCCAGCAGTGCCTTTAGTCCTGCTCCTGCATGTATCCCCCCCAAGGGCCACTGGCCACCCATCCCCTCCCAGCCCTGCAGAGATGCCCCAGAGGCAGCTGCTGCTCCCCCGTGCCCCATGCCTGGCAGCTCAGCCCCAGATGTGTCACCCTGAGATGTCCCTGTGCAGCTACACGTGTATTAAAGAACATCCTGGGCCGAGGTTGCTTGGGCTCGTCACTGGGAGAGCTCTGCCCAGGGCCAGGACCAGGGCCTGGTCACCCTGCAGTGTCCCCACTGGCACCCAGACACCACACTCTGGGCTCACACAGGCTTTGGGCTCATTCCTTCCAGCCCCAGGTTGCTCCTCATGTCCCACCAGCTCTGCTGAGCCCCCTGGCCCCACTCAGGGCCACACTGCTGGGCCTCAGGGGTGCAGCAGCTTCCCAGCCACTAGGCTGGGTGAATAGCTGCCTGTTCTCCAAGCCCCACTTCTCTGGTTTTAGAAAAGCCTTCCGAGCTTCAGACAGCAACTCCTTCACCAACTGCCCACCACAAGCACTGGAGCTGTGGCAATCGGGGCAGCCCCATTTCAAGGCTTAATTCCAGAGATGAATCCATATTTCAGGCCAAACAACCCGTGCTTCCCCCTCAGCCCAACCATTTCCTGTGTTACAACCCCTCAAACTGCAACTGGTCAGTGAAAGCCACTGGCAATTTCAGCTCATTCTGGAGCAGGGCTGGAGGGGTGAATTAGTGAGAATTCAGCCTACATGAGGTCTCCTGGCTGGGGGCACTGCAGGAGATGCTAAGCCCCCACACAAGAGCAGTGGTAGTTGCAGCAGTGCTTTGTCTGTGCTCCCAGGGTATCCAGAGGAATTGAAGCATCCACAAATTCAAGCCCACACAACACCGAGATATGTTGCAACACCCCCCCTCCCTTTGGAGTGAGCCTGTAAAGGGCAGAAAATGCCATAAACTGGGAGCAAAGGGCAGGTCCCAGACAGGGCTGGAAGAAAACTGCAACAAAAAGCGTGTGGGTTCCAAGAGAGATCAACCTTCCCAGGAAAACACTGCATTCCCTAAAGTAAGGGATGGGAAAGAATGGCCCCATGCAGATGGCTCCTGCAGGACTTCCCAGAGCAGACTCATGGCTGGCAGTGGGATTTAGGGAGAGGCTTCGGCAGGTGGGTTTGGGTTTGGGCTTGTCTCCAAGACAGCTGAATTCCTCTGCCATCACATCCCTTCCTTTGGCCAATTTGGGGATACTGAGCCAAGCTGCTCACTGGGCACAGAGGGTGGAGGAGGAGACTACTGGGGACACTTCTCTAGCCTGGTCACCAACACTCAAGGCTGCCACAGCACCCTGCAGCTCCTTCATGGAGGATTCAAAACTCATATGTAAACTCTACCCCAATTAAGGAATGGATCAGAGGAGGCTGCACTGGAAAATTTGCTCCCTTGGCTCAGTCTTTGGCATGCTCAGTCCTTGTCCTTCCACCTGACCCTCCATCCTCTCAGCATCCTCCTGCAGGACTGGAGCCATTGCATGGCACACAGAGCTTTTCCCGCCCATTTTTCATCTTCTCAAGCTTAATTTGGCCAGGCAGCTGCAGACTAGCAGGGTGCCAGGACTCCTTTGTCCTCATTCCAGGTACCCCAGGACAGGTTTCAGGCAGGCCCAGCCCCGGGAATTGTCTCTGTCTTGGCCAACAGTGGTGACTCAGCTCCCAAAGGTGACAGGAGATGGAGCGTGGCGAGACCCCAGGATCTGCCATGGCCCCACCTGCCCCACACTGGAGGCAGAAGGTTTTGGTTAAGCAGCTCAACCCTCCAAGCTCAGGGCCCAGGTGGGAGCAGTGCCGAGGTCTGAGATCCTGGGATCTCTTTGGGAATCCCCAGAGGGAACTCACACAGGTCCTGGCAGAGGAAGAAAGATGTGCAGGGAGAGTTAATAACTGTGACCTGACCAACTGGTAGAGCTGGAAAATGCAAGAGAGGTTTTGTGGAAACAAAGCCTTCTTCAGGCCTGGAATAGAAGCAGAAAATGGCACAGCACGGGCTGAGAACTGTTCTCTGAGCTTAGTACAATTATGCTAATTTGTTAATTAAAAAACGGGGTGGAGTTTGCAGGGTGGGGAGGGATGGAAGGGAAATGAAAGGCCATAGGGGTGCTGTTCACCAGGCCCTGGTCAATGCTGGGCACTCAGGCTGTCCCTGTCCCTGTGTCTGTGCCCATGCCTGTCCCTGTGCCCAGCCTGCCCTCAGATCCTGCTCACCCAAAACTGCTGCAGAGCCAAACCCAAGGGCTCCCCAGGGTGATTCTGCAGCCCTAAAGGCAGACAGCTGTGCTTAGCAAGGTCCCAGGGCCCACATGCCCTTGTCATGGGCTGCAGGTGGCTTCATGGGGTTACCTTGTGTTTTAGGTTGAGTGAGGAGAGAAAAAGCCACTTCTAAAACTTTTCCCTCTAAAAGATTCCCTATTTTTTCAAGGTATAATGCTCCCCAGTCACTGGGTCCCATTTTCATCCCTCTCTGATGGAAAACACTGACTGCCATGGGAAAACAAAATTTTACAGATTCCAGTTTTATTAGGAACACAGAAAAAGTGCGGGGGAAAAGCTCTTTAGTGGGACCGAATCTCCAGGGGTAGATGCATCAGTCAGGTCTGAGCTCTCCTGGATGGATCAGGGACGGGGATCAAAGTCTTCATCTCTGCTCTGGAGCTGCTCCTGTGGCCCTGGGCCAGCTGGGTTCCCAGTTTTCTCCATGGCAAAGGGAAAGGCTGAACCTTTCATCTGGGAATGCACCTGGCTTCCCTCACCCAACAGCTCTGCAGTCCCACAGTTGTTTCCCTCCCAGGTGACAACAAGCTCAGTTTCTGCTCACTGAATTAGAAAGGATCCCTCCAGTACATTTTTACTGAAAATTCAGCCCAAATCAGGGACTCACAAGGCTGTTCTCAGGGAGACTGATGCTGAAGGAGTCACAGGTGTCTCTTTCTAGAGAAATGGAATTCAGCCCTGTCTCCTTGAGCTGAGCTGAGCTCAGTCCCCACTGTCCTGCAATTTGCTCCACTGCAGCCTAGGACCCCCCAAAAAAGCAAAGCAAAGTACTAGAATCTTAAAATGACACAAATTTCAAATTAAATTGGACAGTAGGAAAAAAATATATCATCAAGACAGTATAGACTTCTGAAAACATCCCTCCTTGTTGGTTGTAATGCAGTCCCTTCCGAGTTACAGGGGCTGTGTGACCTCCTTGCTGACCAGTCATGCTCAGAGACACCTGAACTGTGCCCAAATATTTCCCTGAATATTTGCAGCTCAGCTGGAGGCTGGAGGGGGTGAAGTTTATTCCACGGCCTCTAGAGGTGACTGCAGCATCTTGCCCTGCACAGGGCTGGCACAGTCTGCAGTCCCTGAGGTGAAGGTGAAACATCACCCTGGGATCCCTGTGGGCAGGGCCATAGCACAAGCCCCTGTCATCCCTGACTCATCACAGCTGGTCCTGTGTGTCCCCTGTGGTGAAACGAAGGAATTTTCCCCTCCTGGAGCCTCCAAGGCTCAGGTGCTGCAGCTCTGGGGAGGAGCAGGGCTCAGGGTGAGCAGGGCATATCCCTCTTGTCCAGCTTCCCTTGCTGGGCCTGAGCCCTGTCCCTCACTACTCATGGATTCCTCAGGAATCACAGCCAATTCAGGGGTGCCCAGGGACAGGACAAGGAGCAATGGCCACAAACTCAAACAAGAAGTTCAACCTCAACATGAGAAAGAACTTCATTCCTTAGAGGGTGCAGAGCCCTGGAACAGCTGCCCAAGGAACAGCTGGAGCCTCCCTCTTTGGAGACATCCCAAGCCCACCTGGATATATCCCTGTGTCCCTGGCTCCAGGTGACCCTGCCTGGGCACTGGCTGATCCCCAGAGCTCTCTTCCCAGCCCCAGCCACCCTGGGATTATGTGACTCCCTGTGCTGTGAGGGTGCAGTTGTCACAGAGCTGCTGCCAGTGAGCCATGCCTATTCTGTCCATCACCTGAGAAGTTTGCACTGATGTCCCTTTTGGGGGGGATGTCCCTCATTTGCCATTGTTAGATCTGGAGTGTCACAGAGATGGCATCTGATGAGGAGGCCAATTGGCAGGGAGTGGAATGGGAACCTGAAAGACAATGAGGCACCATGGTGGAATTTCTGCTTTGTTTTTGTGTGTGTGTGGGTTTTTTTGTTTTTGTTTTTGTTTTTTTTTAATAAAACGCTAAATTCTAAAGGAAAATAAGCCTTCTGGTAGCTGGTTCCAGGCAGTTCAGACAATGGATATTCCTTTCCTAGGAATATTTCCTTTCCTGGAAAAGGCCATGATTGGGTTTAGTTCAGTTTCTGAGCAAGCACCAGTTCCAGACCCTTCTACAGAGCTCTCTCTGTACCATCACACACATCTCCCTAAAAGCTGAATACATTTTAGAGGGAAGGAGAGCCCTGGATTGTTCCAGAGCCTGCAGAGCACTAGCCCAGGGATGCAAGGAGACCTCCAGCTCCTCCTAGAGCTTTTAAATGCTGGTGGGACCTCTGGGAGCTGTGGCACCATTGCAGTGTTGGGATGGAGGCAAGCAAGAGTGAAAACCTCTTTTCCTGGCCATGGAGCCCCATGTCACAGCTCAGGAGGGAAGACTGGGAAGAAAATGCTGCTCCACCATGGCAGAGCAGCAGTGATGAGCCTCGGGAGACAGGGAGGAGCTGAGCCATGGCTGAGGCACCAGCACAGCACAAGGGATGGAGGTGGAGGGCCCTGGGAGAAGCTGAGGAATGCCATAATTAGAGCACAGTTGTAGAAACTGGGAGCTCTCCACCACCCTATAGCCAAAGAAACAGCTCTGCACTGTGATGAGACACAGGACACTGTTCCCAGGGGAAAAAACAGTCCTGCTGAAACTGGTCCAGCTCCTTAGAGGGCATTAATGAGTTCTGCTGCTCACACCAGGGAATCTCTGGGCTCCTCCTCGGGCAGGTGCAGCTCCCCTGGGCAGAGCAGGGGAGAAGGGTTTGGCCCTGGAGTTTCCCTGCTTAGGGCACATCCTGCATCTCTGTTCCCTCAACCAAGAGCACTGAGCCTTCCCCTCGAGGCTCTGGGTCTGGAACAGCAGATGGGACAGCCTGGAGAACGGAGTGGGTCTGGATAAACATCAGACTGGTTCTCTGGGCATCCCTGCCCTCACAGACTCATCTCTCTGCCTGATTTCATCACCCTCGGCTCTGGGGACCTGCAGCTTGGACTGTGCTTTGAGGATGAGCTCAGGGTGGCCTAAATAACTTTACTATGGGAAATCCGGTCTGACAAAGGGACTGTTGTTTGCTGAAGGCATCAATGAGTCTGTGGATAAGAGTGACCTGGGAGACAAGCATTTTCCTGGGTTTCCAGAAGCAAAGACCTTTAGGTCAAATACAGCTCAGAGGGAAAGTCCAAACAGAGCTAAATAATCAACCAGCAGAGAGAAAATAGTAGTGAGATAGCAAAGTGCTGATAATTCCTGTGATTTTGTCACAGGGAGAGAAAGACTGGTGGTGCAGGCATTCAGAAAGATCTGGCAGCACTTGGAGTTTGGGGATAAAGTGACAAAGGAGGTTTAAGGGGTATGAAGTGTCACACAGGGGAAAAATCCAGCATGACTTCATCTATGAGATGAGGGGCTCTGAGCTGGCTTTACCTCCTTGAGAGTGAAATTTTGGGGTTATGGTGGACATGGAAAGGTGTGAGGAACATCAGGGAAAACAGGAGCTCCATGGCAGCAAAGATCTCCAGACATAAGAAGCCAATGCTTTGTGCTGCTGAACAGCCCACCAGGACCCATGCAAGATAAAGGAGGATATTTCCAGTAGTGGGGAATAAGCCTTGGGAACTTATTGCTGAGGGATATTTTCTCTACTGACCATTTTCCTGGATTTGAGGGAAACAGGGCAAACCCATGGAGGAGAAACCCTCTGATGGATTTTGAATAAAGAGGAAACTGTTTCTCTCCAAAGGTTTCTGAGCTGCAAATAAAGCCCCGGGAAGGGGCAAGTGTCAGCGAGGCTCATCCTCTGCCTAATCCCCAGGTACTAAATGACTGTCTAGAATTTCGTCAACTTAATAACCAGAGGAATTGCAGACTGGGAGGTTTTATATTCCTTTGCCATGTAGATCCTAGCTGGGGGTGTTCTTTCACTGCCACATTCAGTCTAATCCTTTGGAAAACCCTGCTAAGTCCTGTGCTCCAGTGCTATCCTTTGGCAATGAGTTTTGCGAGTGCCATGCTTGCTGTGCATTAATCACAGAGCTTTTATTGCTCTAGAGGAGCTGCTGATGCTGGACTGCTATATATAGTCTGTCAGCAATTAGCAGGATGCTTGCAAGGTTATTTAAGTAATTTTTTCCCCTTATGCCACAACTAACTGAATTCTCTGTATATATGAAAACACTTGAAAGATGAGTGATTACTGCAAGAAGAAAGAGAAGCAGAGAGCCAGCCCTGCTTGAAGCAGGCAGCTCATTTGACAGCGCTATCTCCTAGAAATGGGATTTTAATCAGGAACCTTTGATTAAAAGCATTGCTCAGGTCGTGACACACCCCTGTGGGCTGGAGGCGTTCAGGGCCAGCCCAGCCTCACAACCAGTTCCTCGGGCTGGTGCAGGAATGGATCTCACTGGGAGCAGAGGTTGTACTCAAGGGGTCCTGGATGACATTTCCTGCAGAGAATGGTGCCTGGCTGCCCGAGCAGTGGGACCACAGGGGTTGTGGCCATGCTGTGGGAAAATCCAGGCTGGGACCCATCTCTGCTATGCCTGGAACCCCATCCAGCCCTAAGACAACCCCCATTCCCCCACAAAGGCAGCTCCCCTGTGGCTTCACACCTGCCCTTGGCAGGAGGGGCTGCCCTGTGTAAGGGTGGGGGTCTCGGGGCACAGCCAGAGGAGGTGATGGGTTTGATGGGCTGGGTCCAGGTGTGGAATGAGCCTGGGCACACAGCTCCTCTCTGGCAAAGGTCTTCGGCACACAAAAATTGGATCCCCCCAAGCTCCAGCCCCCTCCCCCGAGACTCTGTGAGTGCTGACTGCTGCAACAAAGCTCATAGGAATGGGAAGACCTTGACAGCTCCATCCAAGACATCTAGAAAGGCTGGAAGGGGACCCTCCCAAGCTCTTTGGAAAGCGCCGGACTGCACCCAGCCGGAGGTGTTTTAATGACTGTTTTGGATCCCCGGGAGCCAACCTCCTCCCACTCAGCCCGGGGTAATTCACCTCCTCCGCCGGGCTGCAAGAGTTGTTGACTGGTGGATTGTGGCCGGTAGAACAGGTTCTCTGCAGGGAGTTGTCTCTGAAACCCTGGGAGACGTGGATGGCCCGAGCCGCGGGTGCCGGCTCGGAGCCTGGCAGCGAGCAGGGCTCTGGTTTTGCACGGCACTGCTGGGCAGGGCGGCTCTAGCCCCGCGCCGCTGGCACACAAATCACAGCCCTGCCTGTGTCAGGTAGATAAGGAACCATGTGATGCAGCTGGTGGCAGGCAGGGTAAAGGTGCACAGGGAAATAACCTTGCAGGGAGTTCCTCCCTCCTTCTCGGGGGGCAGAGTCTCCGGCAGCGCCGATCCTCGCGGCTCCCACGGCACCTTGGCCTGGATGCTTGCTCATGTTCTGGGGGCTCTCTGAAACTCCCAAGAAGCAGGAATGTCCTTTAGCAGAAGGAACTGGTCCGATCTCTCCAGGTAAGTGCTGTGGATTAATGCTTAACCCTTTCCACCGCCGGCAGGGAGGGATGAGGGTGGGCTGCTGGTGGCCAAAGGGGCTTGGGGAGGATGGGAAGAGAGGGCAGCTGCCCTGGGAGTGTTGTTTATTGTTTGCAGAGCTGAATGTCAGCCCCACGGAGAGGTTGGTGCTGCTGGAGTTTCTCGTGGCTGGGCAAGATCAGAGGCGTTTTTGTTTCTGCTGCCTGGCTCAGCTTCCCCAGGCACAGGAGAATTATCTGGATAGGCATTCTTGCCCCATGCTGGATACATTTTGGGTCTGTTTTGCCTTTCTTTGGGGAACAGACTGTCTGGGATGTGTCTCCAGACTTGCTCTGAGTTGGCTGGGGGCGTTTCCTCTCCCCCGGGCCTATGCAGCCCCTGGGTGTGTGTCCTGCTCTACCCTGTGGAGATGCAGCCCCTGCTGTGCTAAGCATGCCCTGATTCAGCGGCAGAAACTGAACAATGCCTGAGCAATCCCTGAGCAAGCCCTGAGCAAGCCCCGAGCAAGCCCTGCAGCACCGCCAACTCCCTCGGCCTTCCCAAAGAGTGATCCAGAGTCGGAGGCTCCTGGGCATCCTAGGGTGGGTCAGGGGCTGGCACGAGGCTGAAGCAAGGTGGGACCAGCCCTGACCCCCTGCAGAGCCCAGGGCAGCCCCACCAGCCTCAGCTGTGCAGGAGCAGTGTTGGAAACTCAAACAGAGGCAAGCTGTCCCACAGATCAGAGCAGGAATCCTGGTCCAAGTGGATGCTATGGCTCTGAGACTGAACTGCAAATCTTAGTACTGGGTATAAGAAAGAGGAATGCACAGAATCCCAGAATGGTTTGGTTGGGAAGGACCTTAAAGCTCATCCCGTTCCACCCCCTGCCACGGTCAGGGACACCTTCTACTGTCCCAGGTTGCTCCAAGCCTTGTCCAGACTGGCCTTGGACACTTCCACGGATCTAGAGGCAGCCACAGCTTCTCTGGGCACCCTGTGGCAGGGCCTCCCCACCCTCCCTGTGAAAAACTTCCTTGTTTAATTGAGACCCCACTCCTTGGAGGCCACCAGCTCTCAGCTGGCTCTGCCATGGGTGGGACAGATCCAGAGGCCATTCCAGCCCTGTCCAGATCCATCTCCTCTGAGCCACAGACCTACCCCAACACCAGCCCAGCTTGGTCTTGGACCTGTGTGCTTCACAACCCTGGAAGGCATTTCCTGAGCTCTCCTGAGATGAGGCAGCACTGAAACAGCAGAAATGTCAGATAGCTCTGCATTAATCATTGACAGGGCAGGAGAGGACAAGGCAAGGACACTCACCAAAGCTTTTTACTCATCTCTTTGAGTTTAAAAAGGTAAGACAGTGAAAAATAAATCCCTCTTTGAAAAGAGGAGGAAAAGATTGGCCGAGCAAATCCACAGCCTGATGGGTGGATCACTTAATTACAAATAGCTGCCTGTGGAGGAGCTGCCTGTGGATAGTGCCAGGTTTTGTGCTGTCTCAGAAAGAGCCACAGTAATTCAAGGCAAAAAAATCCCATTTTCACTTCGAAGGAGACAGTTCGTGTAAAATCAAAGAAGTACCCAGTCATCATGAGGATTTAGCCTGGCATTAGTGCTGTGTGCTGTCATTGCTTGAGGGACAGGACCGCAGAGGCACCGGGATCTGTGCCCCCCACCCGGGAGCCGGCCGGCTGGGAATGTGCATGCAGGGATCGCTGTCTGTGCAAACACGGCCGGGCTGCGCACACGGGCAGGGAGCGGGGCTGTCCCACCTGGGGATGCTCCATGGGCACATCCCAGCCTGCGCCAGCCCCGTCTCTCCCGGTACCAAGCGTGGCATCGGAGACCACCTGGAGCTGCTCAGCCCTACGGCTGTGCGGTTGCTGTTGAGGCTGTTCGGCTGTGGGGTCAGCGGGGGGGAAGGGCAGCACAGCCCGGCACTGCCCTGTCCCCACCCTGGCACTGTCCTGTCCCCAGCCCTGAGCTCTCCGCTGTGTTCTGTCCCTCCTTCGCGCTCCGCTGGCTCCGCCGCGCTCCCGCCGGTTGCAAGCAGGAAGAACAGAAGCCGCAAACACTCGCGGGGGGTAGAGCGGATTAATTTATGACCGACTCTGATTACTCAGTAACTGGAAAGAGCAGCGGCCCTGCCTCTCTGACTTTTGCTAAAAGTCATATTCATGGCAAAGCCATGGACAGAGCTGGGATGAGGTCCCGGGATGAGGTCCCGGGATGGACAGGGAGGCTCTGTTGGGGTGCCAGGAGCTCCATGGGGTTCCCTGCTGTGTTTGCGGCTGATTGAGGGCTTGTGTTGAGGGAGATGAACCTGGCTCTGAAAAGCTCCTTCCAGCCAATAAAAATATTTTCCAACACAGTTCATGCACCGGCACAGAGGGTAGGCAGGTTTGGCACAGAGAAAGGATGGCAGAGCTGGTGTTTTCCAGACAACTTTTTTATTCCAAGTGGTGTCTTATTTAAAAAACAAAACAAAACAACAAACAAAACAGGCAAAAAACCAAACCAAAACAAAAAAAAAACCACCCCACCAACAACCCACATTTGGCTTGTACAAAGTAAAATGCTCAAATATTATTCTAAACTTTGTCTTTTTGGTTCGGTGTGTGATTATAAACAATTCCCAGTCAAGGCATGAGCAGGGGGGAAGAGGAACCCTGCCAGCCCCATCCCTAGGCAGTGCCTCTCAGCAGTTGCCTTCAGCCTCTGATACTTTTGCATCTGAGGCTTTTTGCTCTATAAAAATTAAATTGCCATCACCACAACTTGGTTTTGGCCTAAAATCTTGTGCCATAGTGGTTATCCTTCCAGTTTGTGTGGTTGAGGTCTGTGTGGTAGCTCAAGGGTCCTGGTCTGACTGCGTTAGGTTCAATATCCTTCCCCTGGACGGTTAATTTAATGTAGGGATTCCTTTGAAATGAGTGCTCCCTCCAGCAATAGAGAAAATGGGAGTTGGGAAGTCAAGTTCTAGCTTTGGGAAGGGCCTGCATCAGCTGGGTGGAGTGAGAGCAGTCTGGGACACTTGGCTCATGCTGGCAACCCTCTCCTCCAGTAAGGCAACTTCTGTCAGCCCCTTGGCCTTGCCCAGGGGTGTAGCAGTTCCTTTCTTGTCTGGCACCAGGGCTTCAGGGTGCCCATGCAGGATACAGCCTCCCCATGTCCTTGTGTTTCCTCCCAAACAGCCTGGCCAGGCAGAGGACCCTGGAGGATGAGGAAGAGCAGCAGAGAGAGCGCCGGCGAAGGCACCGCAACCTGCTGTCATCCACATCCACGGATGAGGAACCTGCCAGCCCTGTCAAAGACACCAGCCCAGCTTCCAGCAGGTGTGTGGGGTCCTGCTGGCATTGGCCTCACTCTTGACACTGAGCCCTGGCAGCTGCTGCTGCGGATGGTGGGAATGGCGCTTCTGGCTGAGGAAGGGCTCAGCTGTGGGAAGAGCTTTGTTCCAACCAACAGCCCTTGGGAGGAGGGATGGGCTCCCCAGGAGGAGCACAAGTGGGGATATCTCAGGTGGGCTCCCTAAGGCACAGGAGCAGGAGTGCCAGGGGAGGGCTGCTGCCAGGGCTGAGCTCAGGTGGGTGCTGCCGGTGGGATCTGCAGCAGTTAAGTGGTGCCCAGCTCTGCAGGGCAGGAGAGCAGAGCAGGCAGAGCCCGGCTGGCTGTGCTGCCCCTCTGAACCTCACAGTGACGCTGTGGGACCTTTGCTGAAGTGGGGATCTGACCAAAGGGCTTTCCAGTGGTGCTTCCAAAGTCCCTGGCTGCAGGGAGCTGGAATTTGGAGTGCTCTGGGATCAGGCTGCCCTTACACAACCTGAGCTACTCTCTAAATTGATCCTGGAAGTGTCCAGTATTTAGGTGGTTTGTGTCCACAGTGGGACTCCCACTCCAGAGGTGTTTCTGTGTTTCAGACAGGATGGAGTTAGGATTGGGTTGGATATGGGGTGGATGGGGGCTGGACATGACTAAAATGAACCAGGTGGGAAGGACAAGTTTCCCTGATGCTGACACAGGCTGGCCATGTGGTGATTGCAATTCAGGAGGAGGGAAAATGTTATCCATCTGCTTCCCAATCCTGGGAGTGTGCAGACACAGCCTGCCAGGGGTCCTTCTGCCCCTTCCCAGACCTTGTGCCTGTTTGCCCGGGATGGGAAGGAGGGAAAACAGCTTTTCACAGGTTGCGTTGGGACTGTGGGCAGACCTGCCAGAGCAGATTGGCTTCCAAACAACACTTCCGACTTAAAGTTGGTGGGATTTTTCCTAGTCCAATGAAGAGACACAGCCACACTTCTTACCCAGCAGCAAACCTGCCTGAGCCTGGATTTCCTTGGCACAGGACTTGGTGGGTGCTGGTGTCCTGGGATGAGGCTGCAGAACTGCTTCATCTCTATGTCAAAAAGGAAAAAAGAATTTTAATCCAAACTTTTTCTCAGACAGCTGAGCTGGGGTGATGAGGATGAGAGTGGCTGCAAACCCCGGTCTGCAGGGAGGACTCCAGGATGTTCTTGGGATTTCTGTGTCCCTCACCAGAGCCTTTTGCCTCACTTGCAGCATGAAATCCATCTCTGTAGCCCCAGATACTGAGGTTGTCATCCCCTTTTGTCCCTACCCCTAGACCTCCATCCCTGGTGAAGCCGCAGTCTCCGGAGGATGGAGAGGAGCAAAAGCTCTCAGAGGTGCTGAAGACAAAAGAAGGGAGAAGGATGAGATGCCTCCCACCCAAGTCTGAAAAGCTGAGGCAAGAGAAGGAGCAGAAGGAGCCAGGGGTGGGAGAGAGCTGCCTGGAGGCAGGGCCACAGCCCCACAGAAGTCAGGAGGGCAGCTGGGCTGCAGAGTGGGCTCAGGAGGCAGCCAAGGACAGAGGGGACCCGCCAGGAGACAAGAACCTGGAGCCAGCCTCTGAGAGGAAGGTGGTGGTGAGGGCACGGCACCAAGACAAAGACCAAGGAGTGTGGACTCCTCAGGGGGAGCAGAGGAAGGAGGTGAAGGAGCCGCCAGAGGTGGGGAGCTGCCGGCTCCGGGAGGTAAAGATCCTCACCAGGGTGGGAAACCACAGCACAGAGGAGAAAACCTCAGCAGTGACCTCACCTCCAGAGCAGCAGGTGAGCAGGAATGGATGGGGCACCAGGCTTTGGGGAGAGAGCTCCTGGGTGCTGGGAGAACCAGAGAGGGACAGCCGAATAGTACCAAAAGGAGGAAAATGGGACCTGAGGGATTTTGGGGGAGGTTTTTCTGAGAGCTGCAAAGCACGAGGTGGTGGACAGGGTTCCACTACCTCCTTCCCCTCCCTGGTCTGTGCTGTCCAGATCATCTTCTCCAGCAAGTCCCTCTGATTGATCATGGTGACACTGAAGGGCCATTTGGGACTCTGTATGTCCAATTGAGACAGGAAAGGATTGGAGGATTTTGATCTCAAACTCCAGCTCCAACCCAGTTCCCACCCTGACTGCTCAGCTCCTGCACCTCAGTCTTCTCTGCAGGCTCTGCAGGGATGCATCTGATGTCTCCTTTTTCCTCAGCAGCCATCCAGGAACCCCTCAAAGCAGGTAATCCAGCTGTCCCCTCCCCAAGATGAACCTGCAGAAAAGCCAGACCCTTCTCCAACTCAAGTCACCTTCAGCAGCTCCATCCGACGGGCCAGCCCAAGAACCGTCTCCTTTCGGGTAAGAGCTAAAGCAGGTGGGGAAAGGATTCCATTGAGGTGGTGGAGGCTGAGGGGAAGGAAGGATTGCTTTGGCCTCTGGATTATGTGGGCAGAGCCTGTTCCCAGAAGTGTGTTCAAAATTTACCCATGGTCTGGGTAGTGCAGTTCTGCCTCCCTCTTCCCCCTGTTTTCCTTCTCCATGTCTGACTGAAGGTGTGTGAGGATGAACAGTTCATCTACCTTGGGCTGGCCAGCAAACTCATGGGAAGTGACAAGAAAACAGGGAGTTCATTGTCCTCAGAATTTCCAGAGCTACAGGAATTACCATCCACCTTCCAGCCTTTCCAGTCTTATGTGAAAGCACGGGATAAAAATAACATCCATCCTCCCTCTCATCCCATGTTACAGTCTGAGAATATATTTCATTTCAAAAGAGATCTCTGGAATAAAGTAATTGAAGGGGCTGGGAAAACCGAGAACTGTCAAGATCCTCCTTGTTGTGAGTCATGGCTGACTGGCTACACTTGATTGACTTCCATGAGGCTTTATTGGGAATAAAACTGTTATCACCATAAAGTGTCTATATTCTGGGGAGCTTTGATATATGAGATAAGCTCTGGTGTGGGTGCAAATGCAGCTTTCCTGGGGGAGATCAGTGAGATAGTTCTTATCTTGGATAACCAAAGTTCACTGCAGGATCTCCTTTCCTTGTGTCCTCCAGATCATCTCCAGGAAGCAGAAAGAAGAGAGCCAAAGCCCTCTCACAAGGAGGTCAGCACTTCTCATCATGATGCTTTTTTATGGTCCTGCTGCACAGGAATTGCCATCCTTTGTTTTCTAAGGAAGGAGAAGATGATGGGCCTGGCAGGCCTGGCATAGATCTGCTGGACATTGGTCCCCAGGGTGCCGGACTGGGTGGGCAGTGATGCTTGGCAGGGGACAGGACAATGTCCAACGTGCACCTTGCATCTGAATGAGATCATGGAATCACAGAACGATTTGGGTTCCAAGGAACCCTAAATATCTCATTCCAACCCCTGCCATGGGCAGGAACATCTTCCCCTCTCCCAGGTTGCTCCAATATCCCCCAGCAAGCCCCCACTGTCTCCTGAGCCCTGTAGTTCTATGTTGGTGCTTGTGTCTGCACAGGTCCCATCCAAAACAGGTCCATGAGCAACCTGACCTGGTTTTGGTGACCAGATCAAGGATCCCCCATCCCTCTGTGGGCCAGGTGCATGCTGTGGGCAGAGCCACACTGACTTTGGGGGCAATGCCGTTCAAAGCTGGCATTGCCGAACCCAGGGCAGGCTGAGGAGCTCCGAGATATTTCAGTGTTCAGTGTGGCCCTGGAAGTGTGGTGACCCACGGAGATCTTAGTCACTAGCAAGGAATGGACTGCTTGGTTCGCCTGGCACATAGATGCAGGACCGTGGGCTGAGTCCCAGGTGATCCTGAGGGCTGGTCTCAACTCTACCCTCTTCTTCACCAGTGCGAGTCTGAGGATCCCCGGCAGCAACAGCACCATTGGGGAGAAGCTGGAAAAGTACAACTCAGCTGTGCAGGTACCAAAGGCCCTTGGCAGAGCCGGGGGGGTGGGAGGGATATGTGGGGGGTGGCCTGGAGCCGAGTGGGGAGGAGAGGGCCTGAGCTGCATCAAATATCAGAGCTGATGTGGATGAAGTAGATGGTCCCAGGCAGGAAAGGGGATTGATTGTTGCGCAATGCTGTCCCAAGGGAGAAGCAGTGATCACCACGGAGTTGAAGCGGGAAAAGAGGAAGTTTAATTTTTTCTACAACTTATATAGATTTCTAAAAAGGAGACCAGATTGGAAGACTGAGGTTCAACCTCTTCAACTCCACTGGTCTTAGAAAGTGTCCATTAATATTCCTTTCACAGAAAGGAATCCAAAAAACATGATAACAGTTTTGTAAACATTACTTTGTTTACATGAAATTTCTGACTCCAAGGCTGAAGGCTGGAAAACAAGGCGGCAATTGATCTCAGGGCTTTAGGAGCAGGGACCCTTGGAGAGGGTCTGGGGATGCTGTGGTCCATTGGGGGAAGTGCACAAGCCTGTGAGCTGGTGATGGGCGGTGGGGGCGGGGTGGAACCAGACCCAAAGGGGCTCAGGGTATAAGCCAGAAGCTGGACTTTGCTTTTCACCCCTCGGGGTGCAGCACAGCCCTGCTGACGCCCCTCTCTCTCCCAGCGCTCGGAGGGGGTGAAATCCTCCGTCCCTGTCCAGAAAAGTCGTCTGCTCTCCTCGGAGGGAGTGGCGAGCAAGCGCCATTTCTTCGAGGGGAGCGCTCCCAGCAAGGCGGAGCCGGCGGCTCTCAGGAAGGTGAGGCAGGAGCTGCGCTGAGCGGGGCCCTCCCGGCCGGTCTGTGCTGGGGCAGGCATCGGCTTTGGGGCAGATCATCCCCTCTTCGGATACCAGGCTTAGCCTGGCAGTCTGCTGCTGGGATTGGTGGCAGCTGGGTGCCAGGGTTGCGTTTGGGCACAGGAACTGCCCCGGCGCTGTGTGGGTTCCTGCGGAGCGCTGGAATTTGAGGAGCTGGGATGGAGCCAAGGTGTAGGCTGGGCTCTGCCTGCTGCAGCTCCGTTCAGACTCCCCGTGCCCTGGGGACTGGGCCGGGTTACTTTCGTGCAGAGGGAGAGCTACTGCTGTAACCCCGGTGTCCCTCTATGTGCCACAGGACAGCCTGAAGATCCCAGGATCGGTGACATCCCGCATTAATCTGTGGATCAGCAGAGCTCAGGAGCCTGCCAAGGAGGAAAACAGCAAGGTACCAGCTTGTGTCAACTTCAAGTGAGAGCCCTGAGACCAAGCAGTCCCACAGCACATGGTGCTGCACCTCGGGGCATGGTTAAAGGGTGAACCTGTTAAAGGGTTTGAGAGCAGTTTAGCCAGGTTGGGAGGTCTCAGAGCTGCAGGGCCACCATGATGAGATATCAAGGCTCTACTTGTTGCTGTGTCCTGACTGTAAAATCAAAATTCCTAAGCTGATTCCAGCCCTTTGTGGGTTGAGGAGGGAAGAGGAGCCAGCTGGGTGCATGTCCCAAGATCCACAGGAGTATCTGAGCCTGCCACACCAGCATGATCCCATCTCTGCCATCCCATCTGCTCTGTCTGGATGAGCAGTTCTACCTGGAGGCCAGTGGGAAAGGAGCTGTGTGCTCGCCCCCTCAGCTCTGAGCGACTTGGAGACCTCTGTGTGCTTGGAGAGGTCCTGGTGCATGAGGGGTCTGGAGCCATCTGCACCCCCACATGAAACCAGCCTTTAAAAATATGGGGTGTTGTGGCTGTAGGTGCAAATTCCCCAGCCAAGGGGACTCAGTGGTCATCACTTGGCCACTGTGGCTGCTTCCTGGACATGTGCAGGAGAGGGACAAGAGAGCCTATGGCGCCAGAGTGGTTTGGTGTTTTTGGAAAGGAGGGGCTCAGTCCTGGGCAGTTCTCACTGCTCACAGCAGTGGAGGGCTTTGGCCACTGCTTGTGGCAGCCACCTGGCCCAGGAGGCACAGCTCCATCCTGGCCCTGCAACCAGGGAAGGTGAGTCCAGGCTGGAATGAGAGATCAACACTGCCCAGACAGGTCTGTGCCAGGTAGCTATGCCAGCAAAGGGTTGCTCCTGGAGTCACTCCTGGGGAAAGCTGCAGCTTCTTGATCAGTTCTCCTTCAATAGCACCTGCTCCACTTCTGTGGCTGGAGTTGCACTTGGCTTTAAGGGTCTCTCAGGTACAGGATCCCAAAGCTGGCTAGTTTTGCCTGGACAGCATGTGCTTCAACGTTTGGATACAGTCAGACCAAGGCAACGCTGCACACTATGCATGGGTAAACTTTATCCTGTCCCTTCTGACTCTCCTGTTTGCAGGAAATCCGGAGAATCAACAGCCTGGCAAAGCGAGATGTCTGGATAAAGCAGCCTGGAGACAACTCTGGAGACACCAAGGTAATTATGGAGCTGCTCTGAAACCCGGTGCAGCCTCTGAGGCAGGGGCAGAGCCAGGATATGGGGGAGAGGAGATGTGGGGGTCATCAGGACCCTGTGACTTTTGGGAGTCAGCAGGAAGGGACAACTGGAGGCATCTGTAAGGGAGAGAAGGACTCTGGTCTGGGAGGAGAAGGGAAGTGGCCTGTGTTGGCATTTAGGGGAGGCCTGCCTGCCCCTCCCCTGCTGGGGACAGCCACTGTCCTGGTTAAAGCAGCTGCCTCTGGGGCGATTGCAGCCTAGGGCACAGCCTCAGTGGTTCCCACTTTCTTTTCCAGTTGCAGTAATACCAGCTGTGGTATCAGACCATCTGGGAAAAACTGGTTTGCTCCAAAGATCAAAGCCCAGCCCTACCCAACCGTCCAGCAGCCACTGCCACGAGTCCCCTGTGCCACGTATGGGTGCAGCCCAGGTCATGGGGTCCTCTGCTTGTGGGATGGGAAGGAAGAAGCCTGGAAGAGTCTTCCTGTGCCCCCAGTCCCCACTCACTGCTTGTCTGGGGGTGTCCAGGCCTGCAGGCTCCCCACAGATGCTGAAGGCAAACTCCTGCCTTGTTTGCCTGCCACATTTTGCTGTTTGTTCCTGATTTCTGCCTGTGCCCCAGAACTGCCCTGCTAAAGGGGATCCCCCACACAGCTCCCTGGCAGTTGGAAGATGTCAGGGGAGAGAACCTGCCTGGCCAAGGGAGTTCCAGCTGCACATCCATGGACCACATGCTACCTGGGACAGGTGGGGCAGGCAGGTTTCACCCTCCTGCCAGGCTGTCACTGCCAGAGTGACCCAACCAGAGGCCGATGGTAATGAAGTCACACGAGTGCTCAGAGATGTCTCATGGAAGAAGGGAGGACTTGGCCCTGGTGTCTCCTTCCACATGCAGTTGAACCAGAGACTTGTCCTTGTCCCTGTCCCTGCCATCCCCTGCCCCTGCAAGCAGTGACCCTTCATCCAGTGATCCAGGGAGGGTGAGCTGGCCCTGGCCATGGCCACAGCCCTGTTTGGGGGATTTCATGGAGCTGAGTGCCCTATGCTGGGCCTTATTTCCCTCTTGTGTTTCCTTCTGAGCCCTTTGCTTTGCAGCCCCTGATGCTGCATTCCCTGGGCTCCTGAGCCCATCTAGCAGGGATGAGGGATGCTCTCTTGAGGCATTTAGGGTGGCTTTAAGGTGCCATGGGCAAAGGATTCAAATTCTCCTATTGGGGCCATTCTTTGGGTTTGGGTTGTGCCTTGAGCAACCACTGTGGTGACAAATTCAGTGTGTGAATCTGATGCTGCCGCTGGAGCTGATCCTACTTGTCGGGCTTGGGAAAGGACTTGGGTTTCTCTATGCTTTTTTTTTTTTCTTTTTTTTTTTTTTTTTTTTTTTTTTTTCCTAATAAAAGTTGCTCTTTCTAAGATGCTCTTGGTCACCTGCTGCTGGTCTGGGACTAGAAACTGTTCCCTTCTCCCGATGGGAGGAAAATAGGGAAAATTGCGAATCAAATGTGTTCTGGGGAGGTTAAAAACAGACTCTTCCTTTCTTATTGCAGCGCCGCGAGCTCGGAGCAGCGGCTGCGGGAGCCGGGCTGGAGCTGCCGGGCAGGGTCTGCTGCTGGCACTGGTAACAGCGCTGCCTTATCAGCGTCCCGGCCCCGGTGACAGCTGGGCTGGCTTGTGTCAGCCCTTCGGGCACTCACGTATCTCGGTCCGGAGAGTTTAAAATAGCAAATCTCTGAGGCCACACAATAGCTTGGGCTTATATGGGCTCCTGGGGGGAAAGGGGGAGCGGCGGAGGGGGCCAGGGCCGCGGCTGCCGAAATAGTAGCTCACAAGTGTTGCATTCCTCGCTGGGCGCCGGGCACATTCCTGCGGCGCTGCCCGCCCCGGGGTGGGCGCTGGAGCCCCCTTAAAGCCTCCTGCCCCAAAGAGCCTTTCCCAGACCCCGCCGGCTCCCCGCACTCCCCGGCATCACCGGCGCTCAGGTAGGGTTGGGGCGGCGCCTGCCCCTCCCGGGGTGGGATGCGCTGGATCCAGACCCGGCAGGGTATCGGCTCAGGGTGTCCCCGGCCGCTGTCTCTGCGGTGTTTTATGCCATGGAGGCATTCCCATGCATAAAGCATCAGGACCTCTCCAGCGGGTTGTATTTGCCGTTTGTCTTTTGAACCACCTTGATGGGTCCCCAGGTGGCTCAGATGGATTTTGGCTGCCCTGGTTCCAGGGAAATCTCCCAGATCCCCATTCCCCCGTGTCTCTGCAGAGGACAGCAGGGATGTAATGATGCCCATGGCCAGCCTGGCCCTGGCTCTCTGGCAGGCCAGGGGGTGGGTTAGGGATGGGATGCTCCTGTGCCTGGTCTGACCCTGCCAAGCAGGACTGGAGCAGGAACATGACCCATTCCTGGAACAACTGATGGGAAAGGAGATGTCCATATCTGGGCAGACTGGAGGAAAGTAGAGGCTCAGAACTGTGGAGGATTAACGGCCCCAGAGCTGTAAGCAGCCAGCCCTGAGCTAAAGGATAGGGGGATTCCGAGGAGTGTGAGGAATATCTCCAGCAAATTCTGGGAGATTTTCTGTAGTTAGTGCAGTATTTCCTATTTATCTCTGTAATGTCTGCTGGGTTCTTCTACCAAATCAAGATTTCCAAACTTTAAGGAAAGGGTTTATGTGTTTCTGTGCCAAGGATGCATAAATATTTCCTTGAGCCACTTTTTCTCTTGTGTACCCTTTTAACAGTTCTGGATTTGTTCCCTCAGCTCTGTGGGATCACACGGTGTCTAAGGGAGGAGGGCAATGAGAATGTAGGAAGAGGCTTTCACACTTGGGACTGGGAACCCTCTTCTCCCGTGTCATGAAATGATTGTGTGGAGCCTTGGGTGCTCTCAAGCCACACAAATGATTTGGCCAAACTTGGGGCATCAGGACCATGCCTGGGGGAAAAGTGGGAATTGATGTTCGTGGGGAAGCAGAGATTCCCAGGGATGGTGCTGGAGGGAGTGCTTAGAGCCAAGCCCCAGACCCCTCACAAGAAAAGACCAGTGACAGCAGGAGCAGGCAGTGACCCCAAGGCAGAGGGGGCTGAGTTCTGCCTTTATTTGTCTCCAAAAAGCCCGCTGTGAATAACAGTGAGATTAGAGACCCTCTGGAGCTGTGGTTATGCTAAGGCACCTCTCCTGGAATGCCTCTTTCCCATGCCTAAGCATTCCAGCCTTGAATCCAGCATCTTGAATAAGCACTCCCAAGGCATGTCCTACCCATCCCGGGTAATAAATGCTCGACAGATGTAGCCAGAAGCAGTTGTTCTCAGACTCTGGGCAGCAGGAGCAGGGAAGCCTTGCTGCTCTGGGAACAGGTGGTTCAGCACATGGAAGTTATTTCCAGAGCTGCCTTGCATCGTCCTGTGGCATCTCAGCCCTGCTGAGGGCTGGCACAATCAGGGGACAGGGCTGGGCTGGGCCTGGGGCTCTGAGCTACTCCAGGATGCCCAGAGATGGGGCTGGAGGGTGCAGATCTCACAGTGCAGTGCTGGATGAAGGTCAAATGAGGTGAGATGATGAGCAAAGTCCTCCTGAGCACAGCTGGGAGGGAGACAGATGTGCTGGGAAGATGAAAGGCTGTTTCTGCAGATGTTTTAGCCCTAAAACCAGGGCTAAATTACAAAACCAGACTGCAAATTATTCCTTTTAGTTAACAGGGGAGAAATTCTCCTGTTGAGCCCATGCTGCCCCTTTTCCAGCAGATCTGCACTTGGAGGGCTGAGCTGGGAGGGTTTGCTGAGGTCTTGTGCTGTGCCTGGTGCAGGGCTGTAACAGAAGGGCTCATCCCTGAGCTAAGAATGGTCAGGAAGAAAAACAAGCCGAACACTGAATGGGGTGATTTTCCTGTCCCCTGAGCAAACACAGCCCCTGAGAGGGCTGGGCCAGGGGGGCTGAGTGCCCTGGACATGGCTCCTGACAGAGTTATCGGTGTGACAGGAGGCTGTGTCCAATCTCCTGCCTCCTGTTTGGGGCAAGCTGTGATCCTGGGACAGGAGAGAGGCAGGCGCCTTATCTCTGCTGAGATAACACTGTCACAGCTTGGCTGGGGACAGCTGGGAGCTCCAAGTGCTTTGGAGGGAGGCAGCATTTCTGTGCTGGTGCTGAGGGACAGGCTGTGCTGGTGCTGAGGGACAGGCTGTGCTGGTCCTTATCTCACTTCTAACCCTCACTTTTTCCAACCTGCCTCGAACTCTGCCAGAGAACCAGGGATGTCAGACACGGAGGAGGTCACCGAGGAGTATGAGCAGTAAGTGGGGCAGTTTTAACTCTTTTCTTTCTCCCTGTTCACACCTTCCCACTGCAGCATTGCTTGGAAGTGCTCTCATTGTTACCCCAGCACCATGGACCCCCAGCCTGTGCCCATCTGCCCTGGCAGTGCCTTACCCCAGCAGTGGGAATTTGTGTTGGGAGCTGCATTCACACCCATGGGCAGGACAAGGATGGTTCCTATATTAAAAATGCTGCAGTCTAAATCTGTGAGACAGAGATGCAAAAACCCGAGGCCACCGATCTGTTGCTAATGGGGTCCTGCTGCCACATCCAGAGCATCACAATCCAAGGCCCAGATTTGAGAGCAGCTTCTGCTGATGGAGGTTGCTGGGCCAGGAGGCACATCCTGGAGAGATGGGGTTGGGGTTATAGGGGTGAGTTCAGCTCTCACTTCTCATCCACCAGCAGAGAGAGGGGACCTGAATCTTCTGGTGTTTCAGTGCCACACCAGACTCGTGTGTGTCACCAACCTGTACCTCTGGGACAGGCTGTGCATCTCCCCCACGATAAAAGAAGTGCTTAGGGGGCAAAGGTGGGATGTGAGATGCACATTTCTGGGATTACAGGCAGAGGTCACTCATCTTCTCATGCTGCAAAATGCTGGGGTGCCCTGACCACTGTCAAAGTGCCAGTCCCAACCTTTAGCCCCTGCTCTCCACAGCCTGGGCCTTGTCCCTGTCCCCACTGCCACCTGTCAGCCACCCACACAGCAGCCACCCAGCATCCCTGGCCCTGTGCTATGAGAAAGGGGAGCCAGCCTTGAGGAAATCCCAAATTTACCTCAGCCTCACTGATGGGCCCTGTTCAAGCAACTCGATGTGACTCTGTAAATTCCTGTTGTGCTTTGCAGAGAGCAGGAAGGTAAGAGCACATGGAGCACCTGCAACTGCCCTGAAGCCAAAAGCTGATCAAAGAAGCTCCAATAACCTGAGACTTCTTTCCCTTCTCTCTGTCTGTGCCCTGTGTGCTCTGTGAAGAGGAGTGCGTGGAGGAAGGTAGGAGTTGTACCTGCAAGGACCAAGAGCCAAATACTGGGGCTTCAGTGTTTTGCTGGAGGTTTGGGGGTTGGTTCCTGAGCTGCAAAGGGCAAATCATGTCCAGGAAAGGCAGATGAGACCATGTTTGAGATGCCTGCACCTGAAACATCAGAAGGATCAAAACCAGTCTGAATTTTCTCAGGATCTCTTTTGTCAGTGATCCTTTGACTCAAAACAGAGCTAGCAGTGCTGGACAGGGTGCTGGCAGAGGTGTGATTCCAATATCCCAACAGGAGCTGGAGCCTCTGCTGTACGTGTGACAGTCTAGTCCAAACTCAAACTTCCACCTGCCTCAGGCCATTGGGGGCACAACCCTGGCACAGGAGCTGGGCTAGGCGGGGGCGGGCTGCGCTGAGCTGAGCCTCTGGCTTCTCCAGGGCACTGCCAGGCAAAACACCCTGAGTGTAAAAGCAAAAGAGTTGCAGGGGGAAGCCTCTGCAGTGCTCAAGTCCTCATCTCACACATGCCAAAACTCTGTGGCACTCAACTAATCCCTGTGCTTATTCCTTCCCTCCCCCCTGGCTCAGAAGAGGAAGAATGGATAGAGGAAGATGACGGTAGTTATTGCACCTTTCATTATTTCCTCTCTCTGCTCTTGGGAAAAGTCGTGGGTTGATGTGTTCTGCCTCTCCGATTGGGGAATGGTTTTCTCTCATTCTTCCACTTCTCTCTCTTCTTCCTGCACTCCACCCATGCTCTGCTGTGCTGTGTGTCCATCCTCTGTCTGTGCCTTGTCTCTTGTATCTGCCAGCCATGGTTTGCTGTCTTTGCTGTCTTTGCTGCCTTCTTTTTCTTCCCTCCTGTCTGGCTGTGGCACCACGAGGGCTGAGGGCACAGCGTCGCTCTGGCTCCAGTGGAGGAATCCTGTGGGGACGCTGCTCCCTCCAGTGGAAAAAGGCTCCAGCAGTGTCACAAATGCGATTGGGAAGGTGCAAGAGGCACGTCCTCAGCCACTCCTGGAGTTCACGTCTAGAGCAGAGCAATAGAAATCCCTCCTTCCTTCCCTGGGTGTGAGGGAATGGGAGCGTGAGAGGGAATAAGGGACAAGCCAGGAGGTGGCGATAAATCCTTCAATTTCATTAATTTTGGGGGGTTTTGCCCTGATGAGCACAGAGCAGCCCTCGGTAAGTTTAAGGAGTAGCGCTTTGCTTGCCGAACCGCTGTTTCTCTCCTGCGGCTGCGGCTCCCCCATGTCTCTCTGGGCTCTGTGCCACAGTTATCTCAAACCAGGAGCTGCAGGGAGCCAGGGAATGGCGCTGCTGGACTCACCCTGCCCGCTAATCCACAGGTCAGGAAGAGCAGGTAGAGGAGGTGGAGGAGGAGACCAAAGAAACCAAGGCGGAAGGTGAGTGGAGGCTGTGCTGTGGCTGGGCCGGGCCGTGCTCTGCTCCAGGGTCTGCCAGGTAGGGCCTGGGATGTCCCAGCGTGGCTGTGACAGGGGAACATCACACAGAGGGGCAGCTGCCCCCCAGATCCGGTGGGGGATGTCAGAATGAGATACCCTTCCCTGCTCTGTTTGGGTCCTACAAGCATGAAGGCAATGGTGTTTGCTGCTGGTGGCTGTGTCCAGCCCTCTGAAATAATGCCAACAGTGGGCCAAGCCTGTTTCACTGTCCTGGTTTAGGCCAAATTAGGAGGAAAATCTCCACGAGGAGACAAACCTTCACTACCCCTTCCCCCCAACCTCGGGTTCGGGAAGGAACTCCTCGGAGAAAAAGTGGAAAAAACTGTTTATTAACAAATAACAAAAGGAAAAGAACACTCCC
>VZUI01037747.1:0-10590 GCA_013401135.1 Cettia cetti | reverse complement strand
TGACCCCCAGCAAACCCTGCACTGACCTGAGGCCGTGGAGAAGCTCCCAAAATTGAGTGACAGCACTGGGAGTGTGGCTGTGGAGTTTGGATAGAAGTGTGTGACAGCACAGGGTGCAAAACTCAGAGTTTAAGGGTTTAGAATATAGTGATATATATATATATATATAAAGCAAGATGAAAGTTTTAGGGCAGAGTCTGAGTCCTTTTTTTTCACCTTCTCCATGGGTCTGGGTGCTGTTTTGTAATTGGGTATAAAAATCTGCATTGTGGGCCATGGGTGGTTGGTTATTGGGTTAAAAGTAAAAATAATTTAAGTGTCATTTCTTAATTGGACAGTTTATCCTTAAAAGGCCTTGTAGAGAAAAAAACATGGCCCCATTTTTAGTTTGTTAGCTTAAAGTGCTGTAAAACTCATGGTTTGTAAGACTATAATATAAATAAGAATTAATAAACGTCTGAATTCGAACAAGAAATACTGTCTCACACATTTAATCCCAACCCTAGCAAAAAAAAAAAGATAAAATGCAACACAAGCTTATCTGAGCTGCTGATTATTGCTGGGCTTTAGAGCTCATCCCCTCTATCTTTTAGAGGCAGAATCTCTCTGAGGAATATTTCACCTTTCCTGCAGGGTGTGAGCACCAAAACTTGATTTTAGGGCAACTGAAATGGGTGTGTGGGACGGGAGGAGGGAAAGGTGCCTGTCTCATCCAGTAATGAGTTTTGATACTGGGCATCATTTGATGCTCTTTGTGTCAAAGAGCAGCAAGATCAGGCAGCACATTTGGTTCTGTTTTGAGCTGAAAATCAGAGAATGGAGCAGACTCTGAAGGCCGAGGTTAAAGGAGCCTTGCAGAAATGCCATCAGAAGCAGCTAAACACAGACTGTGCTGTCACCCTGTGTGTGCAGGAAACTTTTAAAATTCTTGTCTGGGTGGCCATGAGTCCCTCAGTTCAATAAATCACTTTGTGAGAAAGCATTTCCTATGAAGTTGCTGTCCAATATAATAAAATATCTCCCCAATGTCGTGTCCCCTTTTTATGTGTCTCTCTGCAAATTTGAAATGATTTTACTTCCTGCTGGAATCTGGCTATTGCTTAACCTTCCAAGGCCTCTTGCCTGATTTCCAGGCATGCTGAGCCCCACACACAGCTCTGTAAGAGCCAGGATCCCTTTAAGGTCAAGCTGTGGATGCTGGGGCTGCTCAGTGCTGCCGTTGGTTGGAGCCCACTGGATGGAAGAGATTTCCCAATTATCTGACACAGCTCAGGAATACACTTTGTACAGGGATGTGCTACCTGCTCTAAAGACATGTTTGAAGCATTAAGTCCAAGTCCCAGCTGCTCTTCTCCAGCTGACCACTCTCCTTTGCACCTCCAAGAGGTGTTTAATCTCCTGACTCACAATGACAGCAAAGCCAGCACAGGGCTGGCCACGTGCTCCTGTTCCTGGGTCCTGCTGTGGTGATGTGGGTGGGCTGAAGGCTGAGTTCTCAAATAAAAGATGCACAGGGAGAGTTGAGCCAGCCTGTGGTGCTGAGGCTGCTCTGGGTCTGAACTCGCTCCATGCAAGTAAAATATTTTGCTTATAAAGAATTTTCATAAACATGTCTCGGGATGTGTGTGAGAGGTGGGCCCTAGGATGTGCATTAGGAGTAAGCTAAACAAGCTGGTATAAACACAGGCCTGGCTCTGCAGGACGAGGATAAATGGCCTGGCTCTGCAGAACCCACCCCAAGCAGCTCCATCTGTGAGAGACACCCCAAAACAGGAGATCCTGGCTCCTCCCAGCCCCTGTCTGAAATGGCTTTAAACTGCAACCACATCTAACTCATCTTCAAAAAATACAGAAGGGCAGCTCTGCCTGAAGGGGTGTCTTGGTGCTGAAAATATCTGAAATCTCTCGGGCATGGGAAGGACAAATCACAGAGAATGAGGAGATTTTATTGGGTAAATCACAGAGAATGAGGAGATTTTATTGGGTAAATCACAGAGAATGAGGAGATTTTATTGCGTTTGCTGGTAAACACTTCCCCAAAGTGTCCTGCCAGGTTTAGAAAGGGGTTTGGGCACTGAAGAGGACAGCTGGGCATGGAAGGAGGCTTTCCAAAGAGTCTGAGCATTTCAGGTGCCCAATTCCCACTGGAATTCAGGCACACCTCAGCATCAGAGCCCCTTTGCTTTCATCCTGCAGCCTCCATTCCCGTTAAAGCCCAACTCAGGCAAACCTCGGCTGGAAATATCAGATGTTCAGCATTTAAACTCGGGTAGTTGTCTAAATATAGATGCAAGTGCCTAATTTGAGACTTCCACTAAACCTGTGTTTAAAACTACCACCACATCTAACCCACACAAAGGCACAAATCCACCCTGAATAATCAAACCAGTAATTGAATTTGAATGCTTTCATCCAGATAAAGGGCAGCACTTGAATTAAAACCTGCAAGGATTTTTGGAGCCAGGGTGGACAGTGTAAGTTATAATCTAGTTTATGGTAAAAAGTACTAATTATATGTCCATGGTATCCATCAGACTAAAATGCTTCCTGTGTGAGGTAAAAAAAAAGTATGGTAAAGATTAATTTAATTATACATTTTATAGATGAAACCATGTTTCTAATATTTTGTAACTAACAATAACTTTAAAGGGCAGCTGTAAATATATAGCATTTTGGGACCTTAAAAGATTAAAATAAATAACATATGGAGCAAAATAACGTGTGAGGCCTGGATTACAGTTTTGCTAAGATCTCTTTTAGAAGCACAATACCTTCCTGACAAGTGTGACCAGCAGAACACCCAGCTCAATATAAACTCTGAAATATTGCCCAGAAAAGGACTTTTTACTGCGGGAAGTTGGAAGGCATTTAAGCTAAATTGACAAAAAGTCAGGCTGGGAGGTTCAGCAGGGCTGAGCAGCTCGGAGCCTGGCTGTGCTGTATTAGCAGACCTGCCAGGATATCTGCATTTCCCACTGTCAGCACTATCCATTGAGAGGCCACTAAATAAATCACAATTCCCACCTCCTTTATCTCCTTTCCTTGTCCCTGCCTGCACTTCTGTGGTGCCATTTTGGAGCAAGGTGGATCTGTGTGCCTGGGCAGGGTGCGGGTGCTGGAGCATCCTCTCTGCACCCCTGGAGCTGCTCTGGAAGGTGAAATGCAGAGAAGTCATGGCTCAGATAAACCTCCCTCCGCTCCTCCTCATCCTCAGCTGGGAATTAGTGTCCCTGTCCCATCACAGGCAGCTCCTGGTGCCACATGACAAACCCATTAGGGACAGGCCCTGCTAACCAAACACCCAGAGGTTTGCTTTCTCCACGCAGTAATTAATTGTGATGATTATTTTTTTGCTCTGCCTGGGGATAGGTGTTAAATTATTCCTGTGAGAAAGGAGGCTGAGGGAACAGCAGCTGTGGAAACCATTGCTGCCCCAAAAGCCCCACCACGGAATGAGCAGAGGCAATTTCCCTGGGACAGCAAACAAAGAATATCTGTGTGAAGATGTCTACGTGTGGTCACTCCTGTCCAAACCCTTTCTTCCCCCTTCTTTTTCCCCCTGTTTATTTTGTGGCCTCTGTCTGATTAAGGCCCTTTTTTGTGTTCTGCTGGGCCTCGTAGGCTGCATCAGTAACAACTTGGTGCTATTTAGTTTTATTTGCTCTTAAAATGAACAAGGCATTCTTAGGATGTGTTATGTGATACTCCTGTTTTGTTACTTCCCCTGGATAATAAACAGTCTGGAAATTAATGATTTATAGAGGGTTAGTGTTTGGGTGACAGAAACTAGGACAAGTGGCTTGACTCGGATCCCCTTAACTCCAAATATTTCAGACGATTCTGAACAAATTTGCATTTATTCAGGCTGCTGCCTGGTGCACCTCTGTTAGCACACAGGAGTCAGACGAGCACTCAGCACTGATGAGGGAACCTGGTGCCAGCCATGGCTGTATTTTCTTTGCAATGAAATACACACACAGCTGAGTTATATTAGAGGGACAATTCTGCGTGCTAGACTCCAACTGGGCCTTGTTTGATGTACAAATAAGCTTCAGCCCTCCAGGAATTCGGGAGGCAGAGAATCAACCCCGTGCAGAGCCCTGCTGGGAAGGGATTCTCCCATGGGAACAGGCATCAGCTGCAGGTTGGGGCATCACCAGCCTCAGCTGCAGGTTCCTGTATCTGTGGGCTTGGTTGTGGCTTCCAGAAGTCCAGGATTCCCTCCACGTTGCCTCTTCCATGACCAAAATCCTTCCTGTGCTGGCCCACCTTCTTCTGAAATGTGTCACCCAGGCCAGGGAACTGATCCAGTTTAAAAACACACCCCAAAATCAAAGGAAGGGGACTGGGGAAGGTGTGGTGGGGCAGGAATGCCCTGAGCCCTTGCTGCCATGAGGCCACGGCCACAGTCCAGAGGTTTTGGGCCTCAGGATCAGGATCATGCTGCCTGGCACATAATTGCTTGATTCTGCAATTAAACAAAATCGGTTATTAACGAAGACAGCATTTGCACTAAAATGAACTTATGAACAGCTGCACACATCCTCAGCTGCCTCGGGCTTGGTTTAGCACTGGCTGGACTGCACAAACTGCCCCCACCTATAAAATATATTTAAAAGAAAAATGCTCAAAGTCACCATTATTAAATAAAACTGAGCAATTCTCAGTGATGCAAGAGAAAATTTGGAGATCACAGTTAAAAATCAAACTTCAGGTTGCTGTGAATTGCTCTTCCTCCAGCTGAATTTGGACCAACTCTGTAGAATGAGGAAAAATGTCCTCTTTAAAGCTGTGCACCTACAGAAATACCATTAAAAACCCAAAGAGAAATAGTGGCAAAGAGTTCTCCTGTGAACTCAGCGCACTTTGATGCTCCAAGGGGAGGTCCTGGGCAGAGCACGTGGGGCTGTGACACCCTCAGACAATGGCCTTTTGTTCAGCAGCTCCGGAGAGGCTCCGGCATCATTTTCCATACAATGGGGCAGTGAGGGATGTGCAAATCCCAACACCCCGCGCTGGTTTGTGCGTTTGGAGCGGCAGGGTGGGAGCACAGAACCTGAGCCGCGGGTGGAGGGGCAGAGTGGGCATTGCCACCACCCCCAGCTCAGTTACTGAGGCTCTGGGTCAGTGTCCCTCAAATCCTTCAGCCATGCATCCATCGGGGACAGCAGGGACACCAGGGGGTGACAGTGCTTGGCACCTCCCGGGGTGTCTGAGGATGTTCAGGAGCCCCGGGGCTCAGGGCTGGTTCCTGCAGAGGAGCTGCCTCAGGAGGGGACGTCTCACCTCGAGGGGTGACATCTCACCCCAAACCTGGGGCTCTTGGTAGCCAAGTGCAGCAGCAGCTGGTGAGGGAGAGATTGAGGGTGGACACTGGAAACTGTGGCTGTATTTTTCTAAGAGATCCGTGCCAGCTTTTCAAGATAAGGGCCTGTCTACAGGCTGCTAATTTATTACCAGTGAAGCTTGGTTTAATAAACTGGTGGTAAATATTTTCTGCTTTTAAGACCCTCTCAGGCTTCAAAGGGCCCCGTTTGCTTTGGGGTCCCTGGGGATGCTGGTGCCAATGAGACATGTTTCATTAATTATGTTGCACAAATAAGCCAAATATTGCACAACTGTGGTGAGGAATGCAAGCCCAGCTGGGTGCTCTTATGAAGGACAGTTGGTGCCTGGAGCACACGCCTGGGACCTGTCCACACCCCAAAATTTTAGTGTTCCTATTTAGGGCAGCTCAGGATTGCCAATCATTTGTCCCCTGGAATTCACAAAGACCAGACTCTCTTCCCCAGCTGGAACTGGGATGGAGGGGAAGAAGCAAACTGCAGAGACAGCCCCATCTCCTTAGGCTGGGGGTGATGCAATGCCATGAGACAGCAGAGGATGGGGAAGCCTGAGGTCCTGTTCCCAGAATCTTCTTTGCCTGGCCAAGGTTCAGAGTGGGGCACCTTGCTGAAAGCAGCCTGGGCTGGGGTGCTCACGGCTCAGCTCCTTTGTGCTGGGAAATGAGAACAGCAGTGCTGTGAGCAGGTACAGGCAGTAACCCCAGCACCCAGGGAAAGGGAATAACCAGGGGAATAACCGTATTCCACAGCCATTAATAAACCCTCACCTTTCTGAGGGCTGCTGCAGGAGCTTCAGGCAAAGATGATTCTCCCACAGTGGCACAGAGGGGTAAAAATCCTCGTTCTGATTCTCACCTTTCTGCTCCTAACCCACAGGCAGAGCAGCCAAAAGCTGCCTCTTGTCAGGGCAGGTGAAAGCCCAGTGAAGCAGGGAGTGCAGAAACTGAAAGGCTGCAGATAAACTCTTGACCAGGCACTCTCTGAACCTGCCACTCTCACAGTCTGTGCTTTCCTGGCAGCTGAGGAGGAAGAGGAGCAAAAGCTGAGCGATGAGTGGGAAATGTGGAGATGTTGTCTGCCTGGCTGGGCAGGGCAGCAGTGACAGAGAGCCCTGCAGAGCTGAGGGAGCTCAGAGCACACCCTGACAGCCAGTGCCACACGCCAGGGCACGTGCTGCTTTATACTGCCCTGGCAGGGAGCTGCGCCTGCCCCGTGCATGAATTTTAAATGAATTGTTAACACGTTTTATGAATCTGGTAAAGGGGTGCCGATGTGGGACAGAGCACATGTCTGTTCTGCAAGATGGAGTAAATAAATCATGACTTCCATGAGATAAAACTTTATTGAGCAGCAATAAACGACAGAAATGCTTCTCACAGCGTTTAAAGCCACGTAAAAGAAAGAAAGCACCGAGGGCTGACTGCCCCCAGCCCGTGCTTGGAGCAGCTGCTGCGGGGGGAGAGGGTGTCCTGCCAGGGGGCAGGGACTGTCACACCCCTGCTGTCACCCCCTGGGGCTGGCTGTGACGCCTCCCAGCACCTACATGTGCTGCTCACCGTCTCTAGAACGCTCTGGTGCCTTTCCCCAGACAGAACCCTTCCCTCACCCTCTTTCCCTGACAGAAATTCCTCTGCTCTGTTGTCCCCAGGACAGCTTTGGAGCAGGGGACACATTGGCTGTGCCACCCTCCTGCCTGGGCTCACACTCTGAAGTTCTTCTCTGGGCTAATAATAACAACAACAGCATCGTGATTTATTTATCTATTTATTAATTAATTAAATTATTATTATCACTATTATTATCATCATCATCAGCATCCAGGGAAGTCAGGGGCTGCCTTTCCACTCTGTGGGGGGAGAATGGCAGCCCAGCACGGGGGGAATTGGGATTCTCCAGATTTAGGTCTCTGGTTGGATTTTGCTCCAGAGCTACAATCTCATCTTTATTTCTTTGGTCTTCAGGGATATTGGGATGATTGTAATTTGTCAAAAGCAGGAAATGAAAATGATGCAAAGATGTCTTGCCCAAAACACAGGTAACATCATTTGATGCTCCTAGGGAAGGTGGCACCCTGCACAGACTCAGATTCGTGCAATTGTTCCTTTAGCCCAGCTCAGTGCTTAATAAAGAGGAATTTCCATCATCCCAAAAGTTTCCTGGTTTCCAAAAAAGCTCCCTTTCAGCCCCAGAGATGCCCACAGAAGCAGGCAGATAAATCTTCCTTCTTAGTAAAGTTTTGTAGAGTAATAAAGTTAAAAAAAAACGGGGAAAAGCCACTTGTGTGATTGATCCCTTTTGGCTGAAGGTGGAGTGGGATGAAACCTCCTGCCATGGGCCAGCCTGGCTGTCCCTGCAGAGCCCTCACGGGGCTGCAGCCCCATAAATCTGCTGCTCAGGGCATCCCCGATCCCACAGCTGATCCAGGGAGGGCTGCATGGACACGGGATGCCGCTGATGACACGAGAGACCCCGGATCAGTCACTTCATACTCACAGGGCACTAATCCCCTCTCCATTCAGACATTTTTAAAGCATCTCAGCACAGAATTCAGCCAGGGAGATGTGAAACGAGGTGAAATTATTCAGGATATACAATGGAGGAATTTTATTACCGAGCTGACTGCATTATAAATCAAGTGCTCTGTAAATGCAATAAAACAATTGTTTAGTCTGCATGATTCATACCACAAACCTCAGTATTCTGTGTTTTGATCTTATTGCAGCAATAAACTGTCTAGACAGCAATTAACAAACTGTTTTTTCTTCAGATGTTTGGAGTGCCTTTGCTGCCTGATCAGCACTCAGGAATACAGGGTTTTTTCTCCATTCCTATTAATTATCAGGTTGATCAAGAAGCAAGGTCAGCTGCAATTGTACAACATTTCTCTTTCCATGAATTGCTACAGGAAAGGTACCAATAATCTGGTGTTTATTAGTACTAAGATAAGGATTTATTTTATTATAAATAAACTTTAATATTTTAGTTATTATATTATTTATAATTATAATTGTTATGTATTATAATAGTTATAATAAAATAATTTTGTATTAGTGCAAGATAAGATTTTCTTTCACTATAAATCACAAGGTGATGGCAGCAGGTGTGGTTAGAGATTTACAGCAGGGCAAAGAGGGCTGGTGCTGGGCAGGTGACCCTTCCCCCTCAGGTGTGACTCTGGGTGTGACAGACCCCCCAGTGCAGGTGATTCCCCCTCAGGTGTGATTTTGGGTGGGACAGACGCCCCAGTGCAGCCAGGGCTGGGGCTGCAGGGACCAGGGATGTGGCCCTGGGTGAGTTTGTGCCCCTCAAGGGAGACTCATCCCTCCCTTCCCTGCAGCAGCTGCTGTGGCTCTGCACAATTCCCAGAGGATGAAGACACGCAGTCCACGCTTTTTCCTGGATTTTTCTTGGATTTTTCCAAGTGCAAAGCAGCCCAGCGGGGTCTGGAGGCTCTCAGAGCATCCCTGGGTGTGCTGCCGGTGCAGCCCTTGCTGGACAGCTCCCACCGGAGCTGCGCCTCACCTGAACGCTCTCCAGGGAAAATGGTGATGGATTCTGCTGGAGCCAGCTCGGACCCTCACACCCGAGGGGAAATCCCGAGGAAAATCCAGCAGGAGCTGTAAGGAACACAGAAAATCCAGCTCAGAGGCTCCATGTTGTGTCTTGCAGGCATAATTCCCTGGGGTTTGGCCGTAACTCTTAAGTCATGAGTAAATGCGTGATGTCCTCAGAGCAAGAGGAAGAAAATCACTCGGAGGCAGCTATTCAGACGTTATTTGAATAATAAAAAGTGTCCCCTAAGCCACTGACAAATACCTTCTGTGCTGGTTTGGTTTTTACATTTCAGTTGTGCTCACGCTTCCAGAACCCTCCTCCTCCTCCTCAATCGCCTTTTCCTTTTTCAGCTACACTCATCCCTTCGGGAACCTTACAAAAGAAGTTGGTTTTCATCCCAAAATGTTTTTCCTCTATTCTTTACAAACACCGGGCAGATTTTGCAGGATTGCCCAGGAAGTCAGACCTGCAGCTTTGATATATTTCCCTGGAGGAATTTTTTTTTTTTCCTCCCTCAAGATAAAAAGATGTTCAGCTATGCAGACTTCCCAAGCAGTGATTAGGGAACAGGCACAGCCAGTCAAATCAAATTCTGAGCTGGCTAACCTTGGCAGTGCCCCTTCAAATTAACTTTGCAGCTTGAAGATGCACAAATAAAAGGGTTTAAAGACTTTCTCTGAAGCAGCAGCATAGGGGAGAAAAAAATATCCCATCTTGGATTTTTCCTGATTTGTTCATTTTAATCTTGGGCATGAAAACTCATTGTCATTGTTCACTTGGAGGTTTTTCTTTGGCTTAAAAACAATGCAGAGGGTCAGCGCTGTGCTGATGAGTCTTGGGAAGGTTGGAAAAAAATTCCAAAGTGTCTCTTTTGTGCTGCTGCACGAAATCTGCTGCATGCAACACTCCAGCCAAACAGCAAAACAGCTGCATTGTTAAGCTAAATGGCCGAATTTAATGAGTTTCTTTATTTATTCCTTTCTTTTACACAGAGGTAAACCCCTGTTTTTACAGAAGATGGAAAAGGAGGCTTCTTTAATGATTTTGGAAGGGTTTTTTTGTAGAAGAAGAAACATGTTGCTACAAGAGGGAGATGCTGCTGTAACTCTCTGCTAAATTAAATTCAGCAGTTACAAGTTTAGTTTCTTTTTCTTTCTCGTTGTATTTTATTAGTTAATGCAGCATCCCTCAAATAACAAAAACATTCCTGGTATCCACCTTGCAATCCACAAACTCTTTAGGAAACAAACAAACAAAAATGTTAAAAGAAGGAAACTATTAGGAGCAGGGATTTGTTTAAAATATAAATACACTATTCCATAAGGCACACCTGCTGTATAGTTTTATTCCAAGCTCTACTTCTGTCGTTTTCCAATTCACTGAATTTACCCAAAAACAAAAGTTTTATGGCAGCAGAGTCTCCTCTGGCTGGGAGTTTTATATCCAAATAAAGGAAAAAGTAGTTTCACCTGGCTGTACCTCAAGAGTCAGGTGATGTTCATGTATTTCAAACAACTTTAACTTTCAGAATGACCTTTCCTTCGAGCTTTGTGCAGCTCAGCGGCCGAAGCCCCACGTCCATCAGAGGCGGGCAGAGTTTTCTGCTGGCGCCAATGACCCGCCTGTTTCTGCTGGAGTTCTGCAGAGTTTTCTGCTGGCACCAATGACCCGCCTGTTTCTGCTGGAGTTC
>VZUI01037744.1:0-10854 GCA_013401135.1 Cettia cetti | reverse complement strand
GGCACTGCCCAGGCTCCCCAGGGAATGGGCCCAGCCCCGAGGCTGCCAGAGCTGCAGGAGCCTTTGGGCACCGCTCTCAGGGGTGCTCAGGGTGGGGTTGTTGGGGGGGTCTGTGCAGGGACAGGGCTTTGACTTGATGATCCTTGTGGGTCCCCTCCAGCTCAGGAGATCCTGTGGTTCTTTGAGCTATGCCATTTTTCAGTACAAAAACTTGGACTTCTTACAAATACTGAAATGCTCTTCTTCCTTAACATTAAGCATGCCAACACTTTTACAAGCAGCATCCCTGAAATAGACAGTGCCAAGCTGGTTCTGATCACACCTGCTTACCTCTACCACCTCCTCCCCCAAGCTTTTCTCTTTTTTAATTTAACACATTACTCCCATATGTTCTTTCAGCAGCAAAACTGGAGAAATCTCCCAAATTTAACTGAGATCAGCTTCCACCAAATGAAGCAAAGAGTCAGAGACTACATAATTGCAGTGAAAAGTTAGAAAAGTCTGTGATGCTATTAATAATGGAAATTTAAAAAATAAAAATTAGTGCATGCCATATCAAACACGCTCCCTTGTTTTGAAGTTTACTTACCACCACCCTTACCGACCCACAAGCTACCAAAAGTGTGTCTCAAACTAAACAGTTCAACAAAATGACCCCTCCCCCCTTTTCTTTTTTTGGGTTGTTGTTGTTTTAACACCATGAGTAAGAGAGCTCAGCCTGCAGAACCCACACGAGGAGCGTGATCAGCCAGGGAACACCACACATTTGAAGTGTCCTCCCAAAATGGCTCAGCACAATATTCGTGAGAGATCCAGATCCAGTTACACAGCAAAGAGACATTTTAAATTCTGCATCTCAAACACATTTGACTATCGAGCTTTTCAGTTCCCATCTGCCCAAATTTCCCCAGCAACTTTCACTCAGAAACACAGCACAGATTGTTCAACAGAGAGACCACAGAGGCAGTGAATGTTCAGCACCCGAATAGTGATGTTGTCACCCTAAAACCTGTGCCACTAACACAGGCCCAGGGAGCAAGCAGCAACTCTGGTTTGTGGTGTGCTCCTGTTGTCTCTAAATTTGTCCGTGGGAGGTGAGTGGAAGTGAGTCCATTTCCCCAAAGCAAGTAAAAAAGGCTTTGCCAGAAGGGCTTGGGGGTGCTGGTGACAGCAGCTGAACATGAACTGGTGTGTGCCCAGGTGAGCAAGAAGGCCAATGGAAGGTGGCTTTTATCAGCCACAGTGTGGCCAGCAGGACCAGGGCAGTGACTGTCCCCATGTGCTGGGCACTGCTAAGGCCCCACCTTGAATCCTGGGGACAGCTCTGAGCCTCTCAAGAGGGCTGGAGCATTTCTGGAAAAGAGAATGGAGCTGGAGAAGGGGCTGAAGCTCTGGGAACTGCTGAGGGGAAGCTCAGCCTGGAGAAAAAAGAGGTTCAGGGGAGACATTCTTGCTCTCCATGACTCCCTGACAGGAGTGAGCAGCCAGGTGGGGGCCGGGCTCTGCTCCCAGGGAACGAGGGACAGGACAAGAGGAAACAGCCTCAAGCTGTGCTAGGGGAGGTTCAAGTGGGACATCAGGAGGAATTTCTTCATGGAAAGCATGATCCAACACTGGCACAGGCTGCCCTGGGCAGTGGTAGAATCTCCATCCCTGCAGGGATTTAACAGCCATGTGGATGTGGCACTTGGGGACATAGCTTAGTGGTGGCCTTGGGCAGTGCTGGGGGAATGGTTTGACTTGATGTTAGAGCACTTTTCCAGACTGAATGATTTTGTGATCCTATGATATGTAGGCTTCAAGTTCCCTTTAAGTTGAAGAAATAAAAGATCTTGAGGAGCTACATGTGTTACATATTCTTCAGACACTGTTTTGTCACTAATTATGCAGTTTATGCTTGAAGAAAGGTGGGATTTGGTGGAAGGGTTTGGATTCCTTGAGAAGAATTTGTATTCTGACTTTATGTTCTTCATGCACCTTCTGTCCTGTCTCTGAATTGGCTGGATTCTTTTGCAGCTCATTACCTTCACAACAATACTTAGAGGCAGAGTTATGGTGCTGAACAAGTGCCTTTTGTTCTTTTTATTGACCCAACCTTTGTGTATTCAAACACAAAAGTGTTTTTTCTTGGTACGGCTGTATTTTTAATCAGCCAGCATGCAGAACGCCAGGCCTGGCAGGGAAACAAGGGCAGTAATTTTGCAAAATGATTTCTGTGGTTTGAGGCAGGCTGTACCTGTTTGGATTCCCTGGCACACACTGAAGGAGGGGTAAGAGATGCAGGTCGGTTCTGTCAATTCAGACATGCTCTGCTCAAACAGTTCAAGAGCTGGATGATTCCTGACCCTTTTTTATTCCAGAAATTGTTCATGTACCTTCTCTTCTGGAAGGCATTCGGGTGGGTAAGCATTTAACACGAGAGGTGCTGATGAAAGTGAGAGACTTGGAATACCAAAGACAGGATGCAAATGTAAATGCAAAGGTGAATATATTCCCTAATTTACACAGGCCCAGAGGGGAGTAAAGGATGCCTTGGTAACTTAAATACCATTATGTTGATGCTTTATTTTGAAGCATCTCAAGCCTGAAAAAGGTTGCCTGGAGCTTTTCTTACTACTAAGTCCTCCAAATTTATAGTCAGTAAGAACCTACCCACAGCCAGAGATGCTGCCTGCTCTTTGGACCTGTATTAAATGGCACAGGCTTTAAGGTAAAAATATGTCACTATTCAGGTGTTGAATATTTCCAAGCCCTTTGGAATAGCCCCATCATTTGCTAAGGGGAAAAGTACACAAGTGCTTAGTTCTCCAAGTCATGACCAGCAGGGTTTGAAATCAAACCTAGATGCCCTGCTTCCCCAAATCCAAAGTTTTTGTCTTCTTTTGATTTGACTAAACCTGATCACAACACCTGCAAATCAATGAGGCAAAGCCTTCAGCTGGCAGAAGTTGTAATTCCTCTATCCCTAGCAGCTGCAGCGTCCTGCCCCTTCTCGTGCCAGCTCCAGGTCACACAAAAACCTAAACTCAGCCCCAAAGGGCTGTTTTTGGCTGCTTTAGTAAGCATCACCTCCTCCTCCATCTGGAGTACTGCAATAATATTACCAGTTATAGATTCCTTTATGGGCTCTTGAACAAGCTGTAAGGGAAAAGAGGAAAAAAAAAACAAAACCACCAATGAAAAAAGCTAAACCATAGCTTTTAGCTGTGTAATGGTCAAGACTACTAGGAATGCATTCAGAATGCCAAGGCTTCACAGGGCAGCCCCTGGGAATGAGCAAGATACTCTGTGCTTGGCCAAGCTCAAGCAGAACTTGTCCACATTTAACCAAACAAGGAACATTACACCAACCAAGCAAACTTTTTCAGGAACTGGCCTTCTTTCAAACCAGCAATAGCACAAAAAGTTAGAGTTATGTATATTCACCTTTTTAAAGCTACAAGGATATAATTTGTTGCCCAGCAATTTACTAGGGTATAGTGTGAGAAGCATTTATAAAGTCAGCCATTTACCCCTATGCAATGGGAGCAGTTAAAGCTTTATTTCAAAACAAACACCAACCTTTGCTGCCTTGCCTTCATCAGAGAAGCATGTTCACAGCTTTGTACGACTACAGAGATCACACTAACAACAACAAAAATACTCCAGTGTTATGGTGTCAGATGGGATCTCCACCATTAGTACTCACACTCCTGAAGATTACTCCACCAAAATCCAAGATGTTGGACCACAGCAAGAGCCATCACACCACAGCAGTGTACTTCACAGCATGAGATGTAGGTAACTGCTCTTCACTGAAGGTCCTGCAAAATTCCATGGTTTTCTGCCTTTCCAAAGCATCGTGCCAAGCACCTCCTGCCTTGGGCACTCAGAAACACCTTTACACACTCACTGCCATCAGTCTTAAAATGTCCCTTTCCCCAAAGTGCCAACTTTTAGTGGCCAGTAATACACACAAACTCAACTCCAATTTCATTTGTAGAGAGAGTGGTTCAAGGGCAGAGCCAAAACACTGATTGCATCTCCTGCCTGCACTCAGCCACCAAGTCTAGACCAGGAGTACAGAAGCTGGAGATATAAGTGAAATGCACAGTGATCTGTGCCTCCCCTCACTTCCCATGGCAGAAACATCTCTCCTTCCTCACAGGCAGAAAACATCCCCCTTTCCTCACAGGCAAAGGCCTAACCTGCAATCCAGATTAAAGGTGACAAACATTTGACCTTCTGTACCTCCAGCTCCACTCACAGACAAGCTTCAAGGCTTCCCACAGCCCTCCATGACAGCTTCAGAAGCTCAGGTAAAGCTTCACATGCACCATCCCAAAGGGATGCACAATCCTACCACGATGACAGAGAAACTCTGACCAGCAAACCACAGAAATTTAGGGCACTCTGATGACCAAGACTGCAGGAAGCCTGCAGGAGCCAAGGACACAGAGCTCTGTTTGTGGGCTGGACTATCACGAGCCAGCAGAAACTCGGGGTTGTAAGACCTGCAGGAAACAGCAAAACCTGTCTCTGGAAGGGCCTTTACCAAAGATGAACACTGCCAACACTAATCACAGAATCCCAGAATGGTTTGGGTTTGAAGGGACCTTAAAGCTCATCTTGTTTCACCCCCTGCCATGAGCAGGGACACCTTCCACTACCCCAGGTTGCTCCAAATCCTGGCCAACCTGGCCTTGGACACTTCCAGGGATCCAGGGGCAGCCACAGCTGCTCTGGGCACCCTGTGCCAGGGCCTCCTGACCTGCACAGGGAGGAATTTCTTCCTAATGTCTAATAAATCTTCTGAGATTTTAAATCACCACTACAAGCCCAAAAGGTTTTCACCAGGATTTTTGTATACACAACAGTTGCTCTTAAATGCAAGTGCTCTTTGAAGAGGACACTCCAGAAAGCCCACCAGGAACATCACTTTTGCTGCCTCTCCCACAGATGATGCTCAGGTATCACCACTGCTTTCAGCATAGATGCTTTTCCTAAATCCCATTTTTCTCCACAACTAAAAGAAAAAAAAGGGAAGATGACAGTCAAGCCTGTAGTCCAAAAACCAGGCTGTATTCAACTGAAACACAAATACAAGTGATGGGCAGCTACAGAGATCAGAAGCAGCAGCCACCCCACCGATGCAGCCACACAGCAGCAAGGCCCCTTGCTGAGGGGTTCCAAATTTGCCTCAGTCAGTTTTTAAAAAGTCAGGAGCATTGTATGGTTGTTATTTTACCTTCATAGATGATGTTTTCATTCAATACACATCCCACTGCAGCGTACCATTGTCTCTTGGCAGCGCAGAGCTTATCCAAGCAGACATGACAACCATGCACTCAGCAGGGAATTGCTTAGAAAATCACCACTATTAAACCCCTTTTTTTATTGCTTGCAGGTGGTGATTATTTCACCTTTTCACCATGATGCTCCATAAGTAAAAGGGACACACTTGTCCCTAGGGAATACAAAATACAGCATCAAGTCCTCAGCAGGGCAGGACGCTGCACTGGCAGCCAAACACAACACGTGGGGTCACTCTGATGGCTCCTCCTGCCCATAGGCCAGGACACCCCTAATTAACAGGAAGTCTTAAAGAGGTTTATCTGTTACAAAAGCAAAACAAACAAGAGGCAGCAGCAGCAACACTCCAGTTTCAGAGATGCAGTAACTGGCCAAGGCATCAGGTGAAGCTGCACCTGCACCCCTGGGCTGTCACCTGGCTTGGGGACACTCCAAGGGCTGGGCTGAAGGGCAGGCTCAGCTCCAGCAGGTCTTGCCTGAGAAACACCAAGTGCTGAGCAAGTTCTGCTGCTCCCATTTGCCAGCAGGTTTCCCCTGGTGCCCTGTGCTCAGGCAGAACAGCACAGAGCCCCATCCCTCCTGCAGGTGCTGGAGGGTAATTCCTGCATTGAGGAAAGGGCTGGGCATGATTTCCCCAAGGTACGTGCACTACCCTCACCATAACCAGTGCCAAAGACATGTGCCTCTCACAAGGCAGGGCCCAATCAAACCCCACAGTTCCCTCCACACTGCCTGGCCCCCTGGGATACAGGAGCTGAGCTCTGGGTACTCACTGGCCTCCACAGAGGGCCAGTTACAGCCACAGAACCTGTTCCCACCATCACCTGGTGGCAGTTTTCCCTACACAAACACGTTTTGTACAAGTCACTGGGCAGACATGAGAAACAAAGCTTCTGCTTTCAACCAGCATATGATGGCACCTATTTTGGTAATCACCTAGAAGATATTTACTTGTTTAATTATTCTGTGTAGAATCAAAGAATCATTTAGGTTGGAAAAGCCCCCTAAGATCAGAGTCCAGCTGTTCCCCCAGCACTGTCAAGGCCACCACTAACCATGCCCCAGGTGCCAGATCTATGTCTGTTAAATCCCTGCAGGGATGGGGACTCCACCACTGCCCTGCAAATCCCAGTGTTAGAATCACAGGGTGGGCCAGGCTGGAAGGACCACAGCGGTCACCTGGTGCCACCTCCCTGCTGCAGCAGGGCCACCCCAGAACACATGGCACAGGACTGTGTGCAGACACCTCTGGAATATCTCCAGTGAGGGAGGCTGCACACCTTCCCTGGGCAGTCTGTTCCAATGCTCAGTCACTGCACAGGGAAGCTCTTCCTCATGGTCAGGTGGAACTTCCTGGGTATTCCCTTCCTTTTGTCCCACTGCTGGGCCCCACAGAGCAGAGCCTGGTCTCTGCTCTGAGCCCTCCCTACAGACACTGAGAGGATGAGAGCTGCAGGTGCCTCTCAGCTGTGTATCCTCTCAAGGCCTTTCTTGAAGAGAGAGATGTTCCAGTGCCTTCAGCATCTCCACAGCATCCACTGGACCCACTCCAGGAGCTCCATGTCCCTTCTGTCCAGAACTGGACACAGCACTCCAGATCTGCCTCAGCAGGGCCAAGCAGAGGAGCAGGATCACCTCCCTCAACCTCTGGCAGTGCTCTTCCTAATGCACAGCAGGATCTCACAGGCCCCTTGGCCCCAGGACACACGGCAGGAACAGTCTGTTGTTCAGCAGGACACCCAGAGCCCTCTGCAGCTGCTCTCCAGCAGGTCAGCCCCAGCCTGGCCTGGGGTTATCCCTCCCCAGGAGGAGGATCCAGCACTTGCTCTTGCTGACAGCTCTTTCCTGCCCACCTCTCCAGCCTGAAGAGGCCCTTCTGCAGGGCTGCACAGCCCTGGGGGGACTGGCCACTGCTCCTGCTGTGTCAGCAGCTGAGGAGGCACCAACCCCTTCACACAACCACTGATGGATGAGTTAAACAACACTGGGCACAGGAGTCAACCTGGGGGGCTAATAAAAAGGAAGTGGGGATGGACAGAGTGAAGTACTTGGATCTCAGGGACACAGGGTCCTTAGAAGTTTTTTTTTTTTAAGTTTTTACATGTTGGTCACTCTAGACTCAAAGAGGACTGACTTAGGAGCAGAAAAAAGGACAAGAAAAGGCTACATTCTGCATTTTGTTACATAACAACTTACAGAACCTTCAAGGCGTTTTGTTTGTTTCTGTTTAGTAGTTTCTATTCTCTAAGCACACCTTTCATATGGCTACTGATTTTAATAACATTCAGTTTCCCTTCAAAAAATCCACAGAAGACGGTAGTCCAATAATCTTGTACTTCCAAGTGTGTAAAGACAGCTAAAAGCACCAGCTTTATAGATGCACACTCTGGTAAGGCTTCCAGTAAAGGAGAAGTCAGTGCACTACAAGCAAAGATGAAAAATTCACCAACAGCCCTGTCCTCAGAGCTTTACTGAAAGGTCAGGCATCCAAAAGTCTCCTTCATCATAACACTTAAGGTACTGAAGATGCAACACTGCCCTTGGACAAACTACAAAAGTAAACCACAGAATTTATGAAACATGACAGCCTCAGTCAACAGCCCCAGGAAACTCTGCTTCTGTATTAATTATAATAATCAAAAAACCAAAATCAGGCTAATACAAGATCAGAGAATCCTACAATGGTTTGGGCTTGAAGGTACCTTAAAGCTCATCTCCTTCCACCCCCTGTCACAGCAGGGACTCCTTCCACTGTCCCAGGCTGCTCCAAGCCCTGTCCAGCCTGGCCTTGGGCACTGCCAGGGATCCAGGGGCAGCCACAGCTGCTCTGGGCACCCTGTGCCAGGGCCTGCCCACCCTCACAGGTAACAACTCCTTCCCAATATCACACCTAACCCTGCCTTCTGTAAGTGGGAAGCCATTCCCCCTTGTCCTGTCTCTCCAGGTGCTTGTACATAGTCTCTCCATCTTCTTTTGTTGGCTTCTTCAGGTTCTAGAAGGCTGCAAGGAGGTTTTGTTGCTCACAGCAGAACTGCTCTTTGAAGAGCCTTCAGCACAAAATACTGGGGTGTTATCATTAAATACATACAGGAACAATCAGCACCTCACAAAAAAATGGGCACAAAGCCTTCAAGAGAGCTACAAATCAAGAGAAAACAATCCTCTATGCCACAAATCCAAACACACCTTCCTGAGATGATTCTAATGTGACCTGACAAACCTCCCTGCCCCAGCAGAACCTTGCTGCCACCTGGAAAACCTTCACCTCAGGCTGATCCTGCATACAAATCCCATGTGCAACATCTCAACAACAGGTTAAAAACACCCTGATGAAACTCACAGCGATAAGGAGCTCCCTCAGACCCAAGAGCCATCGGGTGGGCAGGGACACATCCACCAGTGCTTTATGTAAACAACAGACTGCTGGCCAAAGCTTCTGCTGCTTGGCAGATCCCTTTAGGAATGAGAACCACACCACTAAAATCTCTGTTACCGTTTGTGTTATCAACTTGACCAAGAACCAAAAGCTGATCCAGGCTCCGCTCTTTGCGTCTTTCCCCAGCGGGCCAGGGCACACGGACCGAGCGAAGGGGTTACACCGCGAGCTTCCAGCTGCTTTGCACAGCCCCGGCCCCGGGTGCAGGTGCGGGATGCCCGTTAGCAAACACACCGGAGCGTTGGGGCTCACCGGCCGCGCCGTGACGGGGCACAGCCCGCCTAGGCCCGCAGGAACCGGCGCAGACTGGGCCCATCCTGCCAGACCTGACAAGGCACCGCAACGGGCGGGGGGGGAGAGGCGGGGCTGCTCGGTGACCGGCTGCCGAAGGAGAGAGGGAGGGAGAAAGGAACTAAAGGAGGCAAGGCACCCCCAGCCCCGCCCGGCCCGGCCCAGCCCAGCCCGGCCCGGCCCCTCCGCAACAGCCCGGCCAGGCCCACAGGCCCGTGCCCCCGAGGAAAAGTGCGGGACCCAGGCCTGCCGCGGGCCCCCCGCCACGCCGTGCCGTGCCGTGCTCCGCACCGTGCCCCGGGCGCTGCCCCGGCCATACCTGCCCCGGTGCCGGTGCCACCAGCCGGCCCGGCCCGGCCCAGCTCCGCCTCCTCCGTCAGCACCCGCCGGCCCCGCCGCTCCACAACATGGCGGCCGCCCCCGCCCCCGCGCGGGGCACGACGGGAGCGCGCCCCGCCCGCCGCTTCGAACACACACAGGAAGCGGCGGCGCGCGGCGCCATGGCAACGGCCCCGGTGACGTCACAGCCTGGCGTGACGTCATGACGCGGCTCCGGTGTCTGTGTGTCCCTCCCGGGAGGGCGCCAGGCCAGGGGCTGTTCGGTCTCTGAGAAGCCCTTTGGGTCCTTAAGGAGGTCCTTGGGTCTTCAAGAGGGTTCTTTTGGCCCTTGGGGCAGAAATTATTGGGTCCTTACAGGGTTCTTCTGGTCGCTGTGGGGCGGGCGGTGTTCTTGGGTTCTTAAGGGAATTGAGGGGTTCTTAGGAGGGCGTCTTGATCCCTCGAAGGGACTCCTTATGTCCCTGAGGGGCTCCCTGAGTCCTTATGGGGGTCCTTGAGTCTTTGGGGGGCCCCTTAGTGGGAGTTTCTTAGTTCCTGAAGGGGTTCTTTGGTCTCTGGGGAAGGTTCTTGGGTCCTTAAGAGTCCTTGGGGGGCCTCTTGGGTTCTGGGAGTAGGTCTTGGCCCTTCCAGGAAGGTGTGGGATTCCTGTGCCCCCCCCCCCCAAGATTGTCTGTGGCTCAGTGTAGGACCCCCCCAGGACCCTGCAGAGTGTCTGTGTCTCCCCCATTCCTGGTCTCTGATCCCCATTACTCTTCCCAGAGAGTTGTAGGCTGAGTGGGGGGAAGCCAGTTCTGTGTCCACCCTCCTCTTGGGAGGGCACTGAGCTCGGGGCTGCTGTTCCCATAGAGCTCAGCCCCACATGGCCTGGGAGGAGCCAGGGGCAGGTGCTGCAGGAGGACTCACAGCCCCGTGCCCTTCTCAGTGCTGGTGTGTGCTGGAACCCCCCAGTTCCTGCCCATGCCCACAGAGGGGCTGGTGCTGGGGGCCCGGGGTGCTCGTTGCAGGGCAGAGGGGGGCCTGTCTGCAGACTGTCCCTCTGCAATGCTCTGGTGACGCCAGATGGTGACCCCAGGTGACACCAGAGAGCCATCTCACTGTTACCCTGCCCAGCACAACCACCCATTCTGGTCCTAGTGTAGCAATGCAGTAAGCTGCATGCAACTCCCTGGTATTAATCTTGGACTCCCTGGTTATCAATCATGCAGCTCAGCCTCACATAATAATCAAGTCTCTCTTTAAGGCTTCCTTGTATGTTATTTTCAACAAAAAACAGCTGATAACTGCAGTTCTGAGAAGGAACGGAATTATTCATAAGACTCCTGGAATATCCTGAGTTGGAAGGGACCCTCAGGGATCATCAGCCCAGCCCCTGTCCCTGCACAGACCCCCAAACAATCCCACCCTGAGCACCCCTGAGAGCGGTGTCCAAAGGCTCCTGCAGCTCTGGCAGCCTCGGGGCTGGGCCCATTCCCTGGGGAGCCTGGGCAGTGCCCCAG
>VZUI01037743.1:0-61716 GCA_013401135.1 Cettia cetti | reverse complement strand
TCTCCTTCTCCTTCTCCTTCTCCTTCTCCTTCTCCTTCTCCTTCTCCTTCTCCTTCTCCTTCTCCTTCTCCTTCTTCCTCCTTCTCCTCCTCTTCCTCTACTATTTCTTCAGCTTCAGACTGTTAAGTCTTCCAGAACTATCCAGAAATAGCCTCACTATTTTGAAATCAATATTTTCTACCTTCCCAGTTTTTACAGATATGTGATTTGACTAAATACATCAAAAATTGAGACAAACATCAGAACATTTTTTCATTAATCTGTCTCTAGAGCTTCCAGTAGTTTTGTGTGAGAATGAAGGCCCTATTGTTTTTAAAAGTAAATAAATTACCTGTATGTCCCATTCTTCTTTGTACTTCTTGTTTCTATGTGGAGAAGATTTCTTAGATAAGTAGTTTTGTTCATTTCCCTTTCTTAGATGTTTATAAGTTCTCAGAGTTTAATCTTTTTACGTAGCCAAAGATAAGTGTCCTGAAGCTCTCAAAGGATAGTCATGAGTGTTTTTCTATTGTTTATGGATTTAAACAAAACCTTAAAGAAATCTTATTCTACAGTAATACCTACAATTTGAATTGTTTTGTTTTATCAGGAATCTGTTTCTCTACAGTGTTGTCCTACACATCAGTCAAGACATATGAATCCAGATCCTGAGTTCCAGGTAGCAACAAAACAACACAAGGTTTTTTAACAAAGCTATGAGATGTGATATTGAGTAAGATCCATGCATGAGCTGCTGTTAGACAAGCTAAGAGTTACAGAGTTTCATAATAGGACCTTGTGATGGTGTCATAAACAAAGGAAATACTGGACCACTAGGTTATCAAGGTGATGCTTCTAAACATCTCACTAAGTTTAAGTCTACACTTGAGAAAAAAAGGCTGTAAGAGCTGTGGAAAACATCTGCTAGACTTTATGTGAGCACTTTCAATAGCAAGAATGTGAGTTTCTTATCTTCTTTTCTTCCTTACACAAGAAAACTTCTTTCTGAGATTTGTAAAATTTGTGACAAAAAGTGGTGTTATGGACAAGGTGGAAAGAATTAAATATGAATAGAAGCATGGCCTTAAAGTAATCAGTTAAACCAGATGCTACAACCAGGGCATGGAAAAACATTTTCATCACATATACCCTATGAAACAGCAAATTTAAAGTGAAGTAAAATTTAAGTTAGCCTGTTACTCAGCTAGACGGTGTCAGGGATATGAAGTGTATGGTGCAGAAGGGAAGCTGAGAAAAGAGGAAAGTGACTTGGAATCAGATGCAGCTTGAGGAACTGTCATCTCCAGCTGGCTGTGTCTTATGGGTAATACAAGTCCTCTCAGGCAAGTGTCCAATGCAAAGGGATGGCCAAAGTGCTTCAGGAACACACTGGATTAGTATTCAAGACCTTAACATATGACTGCAGAGACAGGTTGCCCAAGTGAAAATATGAATGGGTCAAAGACTCATAAGGTTACAAGAGTAGGTGTTGTGAAGGCATCAATATACCTTTTAAATAAGCATCGTGGTCTGTGGGATCATCTAGCTCCTGTGCTTCCCTTGCATCTTCGAAGATGTGAATGGAAAAAAGGAACATCTTTTCATTTTGGATGCTGGCATATTTCTGGTATATTCATTTTATTGTTAGGCACAAACATTTCTCATATCTTCCTACAATCGCTGTACAATAATTGAGCCATAAGGATGAGCACTACAATTTCAGCACTTAAGTACTGGGTTCTAAGTTTCAGTGCTGCTCTTTCCTAACCTGTGTTTTATGGTGAGCTTTAAAGGAAATTCAGCCCCTATAGGGATAAAAATAATAATGCGGTACAAGATAAAAGAGAAAGGAGAAACATCTTTTGGTCCGGACAGTCCTGCATCACCCACCTAGATGCCTTCTGCCTTCCTGAATGGAGAGATAGGAAAGGTAAGTTTCTTTATCTTGTGTTCATTGAAATATCAAAATGCAACTGTATCATAGCCGTTTCTCCCAAAATAACACATAATAATTTTAATAACGTACTGAATAAACAAAAATGTAAGTTGCCTCACAGAACTGCCCCACAATTGAGGAGTTGTTTACTATGATAAAAAAACAGCATAGAAGTATAGAGATGCAATCAATTCCATACTGAATACCTTGGAAAACCTGGTTAGTATCACTTTCTGCAGTGCTTAGCTTGCTTTTCAAGCACTGACTTGTCTTGAGACTACTGACTCTTCTCTGAGACAAGGTAAGTGGTACTGGTGACTTGGGTGCCATGGAAAGAAGAGTAACTCTTTAAGAGATGATAATGAAACTCTGGAAAACAGCAAAGAAATGTTTAAGCATTGTGAGAAAATTGCTAGATGCACTAAATGAACACTTAAAAGTGAAGAGACCTACTTAGAGCTGAATTATGCTGCGGTATTTGAATGATGCTCATTATCAGCCTCCAGCACTGGAAAAACAGAGACATTTAAGGTACTTGAGTTAGTATTTGCCCTCTTGATATCTGAAGTTATAGTATGTTGAGTGTCATAACATCCAAAGGCAAATTGTCATCAGAGAGGTTAAAAACTGTCATAAATAACCAATATGCTGTAGGAAAACCCCAGAAATTCAGGGTTCCATGTGAAAAAAATTAACTGGGAACCATGTAATTATTCATTTCTCTAGGTGACTGTCGGTTTCCACTTAGAGAGAAAAGTTTTCATGCAAAAATATTTTGTTATCTCTCTAACTAGAAAAAATTAACTTTACATAGTCTACTACTACTGTTGTAAGTAGTGTGAAATGCTAATTTACTAAGAACTTCTAATAAAAAGAGCTAAGCTCCCCTGAGGCTTCTGGAACGTACATTAAAAAGAGCAATGGAAGGACACAATCTCAAAGCTGAAAATAAGTGAAATAAAATGAGCACCACTGTTTGACTCTGGGGTAAAAGAGGAGATTGAAAAGTCTAGCATATTATCAGGGAGCTAATACTCTTTTAAGAGCCAGAAAAAAGTGTTGAGGACGTTAAGAAGGCTGGCATGCAGTATGAAGTATGTCTTCATCAGCCCACATGCAGACCCATCACGTCTCAACAAGGAGCGTGGTGTAGAGGGCAGAGTGATTCGGGATGGCCAAGGGATCTGTGACTGCCACAGCTGCACCACTGAGGAGGATGATCCAGGTACAGCCAGGAAGCCAAGTCAGCAGGCCAAAGATGGTCAGGGTCTGCGTGAGCTGTCATGCAGCTCCCAAGCCAGGAAGGTAGAGGTGGTTAACAATGCTGACTTGTTACAGAGTCACAGCTGACTCTTTTTTCTCCTTGGGAAAACGTGTTTTCCCAGCAGTTCCATCAAGGTTGCATCATGGCAGAGCTGATCTTGAATGCAGGCATCTGAACTCTTGTGGCAGAGGGAGACAGCATTTGAGACATTGACTTTAACAGTGCAAGTCCATGAAGTTGCAGGTAGTTTTCCCTCAGTATAAATAATGGTCTTGTGTTAAGTAATGTTAAAGCAGAAGGCTTGAGAAAAAAAATCTGGTGTAGTAATAAAACTAAAAACCAATGGAGAGAGATTTAATGAAGATGGTAGAGTTATCTCCCAATGACTTTGCATGTGCTACATATGCAACAGAATTTACTCGTAAGTGTAAGGTTCATTGGCTTATAAATGTCTTTTCCATTTTCGACTTCTGCTTCCACAATCATAAAACAGGATATGAACTCAAGTCACTCATGGATGAAAATTTGAATGGGGCATGGCATGGGACCACAATTCTGTAGAACTTGTCAAATGATGTGGTAAAGAAAATAGAAAAAGCAAAATCTTGTCTTCCATTTATTAGCCAGGTTAAAACTCACCCAAAGCATGCCAAACTGACCTTTTTGCAAGAATGTGATCTACCCACAATAGCTTTTATCACAGCAGGACTGTGCACTTCATGGCTTCAGCTTCTTCTGGTCCAGCACTGAGGGCTCAAGGGCTAAAGGCTCTGTGTTCCTAGCATAATAAATACCTTTGTTGTCAATGGATTCAATGCCACCAGAATCTCATCTATATTGTCTCACTCAAACCTAATGTTCACACATTAATTTTATCCCACCTTGAAAGAGAAAATGTATTGACTCTTGTGCAAATGGAAAGTGTATTTAGAAAAGAGGTGGAATTTTGTTTTCATGGAATTACAAAGTGGACTGCCTCTAGTTCACTAGTGTGGATTTGTTTTCAAAGAGCACATTACTTCCATTCTTTATTTTTATTTTAAAATGTCCTCTGAATTATGTAAGATTGCAAAACTCTTTGGAACCCTTAATGTAAAAGGATGATGCGGGGTGATTTCCTGCCGTGACCCATGAACCTAACTTAACATGTTTGCTCTTTACAATGATGATTGAATCTCAGTGTGAAAAATACCTTCTATTTGAGCTACTCTTAAAAATTCCTTACTGCAGAAAATATCTTGTAGTGCTAAGTTTATCTGTGTTGGCATTTATACCTCTGTAGTGCTTCGTTCCACCCCTCACCCCTTTTCCAGGCTGCAGTGTGATCTGAGAAATTCTTGGTAGGCCTTGGCCTTGATAGCGGTGTCTGGGCTCAGCTCTTTCCAAGCTTGTGTCTATTGTCAGGAATTGTTAACAAAAGCTCCTGTTTATCTTATGATGAACCTCTGGCTTGAATGGCATAACATTGAAGTGTAAGTGTTCTTAGACTTTCAAAGAAGTTGCCGATCCAAACAGTGGCTGCAATGAAATGTTGTGACTAAAGCCCACTCTCTTGTGACCCTATAAACAGCAGCCCAAAATGGGGCCCTTTGAATTCTCCTGTACCACAGCGTGCCTGTGACCGGCAATGTCCCTCTGAATGGGGTGCATTTTAGAGCCAGTAAACCCTCAGGTTTGCTGTACCTGGAGGGTTGCTGAAACTCTACATGTCCTGTGCCAATACCTCACTCCTCAAGGCTTGATCCTTCTCCTGTTGGGACATGCAAAAACATCCAAAGTGAGAATTTCACTGACCTCTGTTCACAGGTTACCTTGCTTGCACTGCTTGTTTTTGTCTGCACACATGCTTCATATGCTGTGCATACGCTTCAGCAAATCTGAAATACTGCTTTTTTAGATTCTTAAGTACCTTGGTTATTGAAGTAAGTTAGGCCTGTAAATAAGGTTAAGTTATAGGTATAAACTTACTTAAATGCTGCTAAGTGTTGTTCTTTTTCTAAATTGTTAAACATAAGTTATAAGCTTAACTAAGTGTTACTAGGTGTCCTTCTGTTAAATTACTAAATTTGACATTGAAGTAATACTAAAAACTTAGGTTAAATGCTGTTAAGTGTTATTCCTCTGTTAGATTATTGAGGATAAGCTATAAATTAAGTTTAATTTATAAGCTAAGCTGGGTATCAGTTAAGTGTTTTTCCTATGTTAAATTGCTAGGTTTAAGGTATAATTTAAGTTAAAGTACTGCTAAGTTTGTGTGTTGTTAAGCTTTTAGGCAGTATTCCTTTTTATCCTTGCCCACACTTTCTTTTGACACGCATATCCTACTCCCCCATACACAGACCCCTAAACACACACACTCACACCCCTGGGATAGGTTCCAGTTAATTTCTGTTTGATTGCCTGAATATTGTTTGGTTTTGTTGTTGCTCACTTTCCCTTGTGCCCTAGATGTCCTTAAGTTGTAGAGTGAATCTTGCTAATGAACTTGTCATGCTTTGTTGCTTAAAAATAAAATCTGACTTCTGCTCATACTCTTACTGACGATTTTTTAAGCAATCTCAAAAACTCTCATTTAGCCACACAAATGTTTGGATATCAAGTCGCCTCAGTTTTTACACCTTAATATCTGGGAGGTGTATAAGCAATTCTAAACCATTTCTCAGCACAGACTAGAAACTGAGCTGGGAAAAGACCATTAATCTCTGGAAAGGGTGAATCTGTACCAGACAGTGAATACCAGGAAGATGTTCATGTAGAAGTGTATGATAAGGGTCTAAGCCTTGGGCTTGTTTCCTGTTAAAATGATGAGACTCAGAATGGGGCTTGCTTTTACCTGTCTCCTAGGGGATTTTGCTCTTAAGAGGCAATAGCAGTTTCTGATAGAAATAACAAAAGTAAACTATAATTACAAAGGAGAAAAGTAGTGAATATGCCAAAACCCAAGCATAAACGATATATATAGGGATCGAAAAAAGGGTGTCTGTGTTGGGTTTTTTCTTTTTCTTTTTCCTTTGTTGTTTTTTCTGATTTGTTTTTGTTTTGTTTTGTTTTTCTGCTGGGGAAGAAGATTGTGGCAGATTTCAAATTTAAAGGTATATCTTCAAGGAAAAAGATATATGTCTACCTTATTTGCACGTAGAAATCCTTTGTCTACAAGCTTACAGGCATCTGAAATATTTTGGCAAGTATTTCCACATGTATTCTATGTCTGACCAGAAGAATAGATGCTCAGTGGTTCTGAGGCTCTGCATAATCAATGAAATCTGTAGAAAGTTATGAAAAAATGCCCCAGTAGTTTAGTCTCTGCAACCACATTCTACATGATGCACTTGAAGAAAAAAAAAACCAAAACCAAACAACAATACGCAAAATGCAACATCTAAACAACAATTTAAAAAATCCCTGATTTTTGTCTCCTTTTTTTAAAAAGCATAGGTTGAGGGAGAGAAGTCTGTCTTAAATGCTTGTTTCCTTCAAACTTTCCATGATATATTCAACTTCATTTTATTTGCATGTTGAATAAACTTTATCAGTAGTTTTAATTCTAGATGTTATTTATCTTGCCTTTTTATAAACGTTTTGGGACAAATAAAGTGAGGAAAGGCAATACTTTAATGTAGTAGAGGGATAATATTTGTTTTAGTTCTGCAGCCACTCAATTAACCTTAGATTGCAACAAAGATTCTCAGAATGTGTTTGAGAAGACTATGTAACAAATGTGCTCAGCAATATTAAAAATTATGTTAATTTTCTGGTTGCTGTCTTAGATTTTTGGGGGATTATTTTGATGGATCTGGTCTTGTGTTTCTGAATTTCTATGATGTTGAAATGTGCAGTTTCAAAAAATTCTCATGGCTACTTAGAAACACATTTAAGAAGTTAAATTTTTTAGCTACAAAGGTTTGGGCCAGGAGCAATGAATGCAAAATCACTTGCACTGTAATCACTGTGATGCTCTAAAAACACCTGCAGAGTATCTCCTGCTTATCAAAGAAAAAGTAATAACTAGTAGCAAGTTGTGGTCAACACAGCATATGAAAGAGTTAATGGCAGAGGTGAGGAAAGGCAGTTCTGGTTCATTTTTGCAGCAGCGTGGTGGGTGCTTTTTAGAGGAAATAGCTGAGAAGGCAGGTCATTTGGGGCAGAGTATGGTATGACACTAGATGAGATGACTTTGTTAAAGAAAATGGATATGATGGTGTGGGAAGGAATACAGAAACTGCCAAACTAAGGACAGCTTTTAATAAATAACACTGGATAAGGTGCAGTAGTGACAGAGCTCAGGCTCCAGTGCTGCTGGCAGCTGGATTTCTGTCTATATACATCAGACTTTGAAAACAGAATCTTGTCCAAAACATGTGAAAAATTTGAAATATATGATGTAGCCAGATTGCCACATGGGTACTGTTAAACTAGTATAATCCTAACAACTGTTTTCTTCTGGAATGCAATGTGAGTGGTGTGTGGACAACTCACTATTTATACATAAAGAGCTGCATTGTCTGAAAATCTAACGTTGCATGGTAGAAATTACTCTTCCTGATGGAAATTAGAGTAAAATAGAAGGTTTAATTTGAAAGATGAGATAGCTCAGAGTAGATGCATTTATATCCAAGTAACTTGCATAAGTTTGTGTAATATAAAATACAATGCCACATTTTTAATAAGCAAAAAACTAAATGTTTACTACAGAAAGTTTTTAGCTACTTAGTTCACATGCTAAAATGATACATGGCACCTTGCTTAAGAAAATCCCACCAATTGGTGATGTGGTATTATGTATTTGTAAAGATTTTTTTTATATTTTTGAAGAGATAATTTCCTGTATCTTAATACAGCTGTTAGGCGAAAGAAGAGGAATGAGGGATTTCTATTCCTCCTATTCAGCAAATAACTATTTCTTCATATCACTACAAAAGGGCAAAGAACCTGTGTCCCAAACAACATTTGATTTTTCTGTTGTGCCATATGAAAGTGAACAGCAAAGAATCAAATGCCTGATCCAAACCAACAGCACTTGGAAAGTGCTCCAGATTAGCCTAACCCTCCTTTCTAGTCAAACCTCAGAGGCTGAAGAAATGAAAGTCACCAAATGAGCACTTAATTCACTGGAAAGATTAAAGGCATTTCTCAGCAAGTCTTTTCTGAGATTTCTGACATGTTCTGAAAACAGAACAGGAATTACAATAATTTGATGCTTAGGGGCTGCAGTGCAGCAGAGCTAAACAAATATATAAGAAGGAGTATCTCTTCCCTGAAGAAGATCTAATTTGTGAATTATACATCCTCCAATATGTCCTGATTTCTGTTTTTGAGCACCCCTGGGATCCCACACAGACTGCACAGGATGATTGGCATGCAGTTTTACAGGGTGAGTGAGAAGATATATATGCTCTTTGTGGATTTCCCCACCTGCCACCCCCACTCAAACAAATTCTGAAGGAATCCATCAAGATTTCCTGCTTTCTGGCCCTGGAACACCGGCTTAGCTTTGCAAAAGAAAATAGGCAGGGAGGGCAAGAGAGCAGAACCTCAGGATTTTCTGGGGTGGGCATCCCTGAAAGAAAGCAGAAAATCAACTGCAGGAGAGGTAGCCTAGTGCATCCTCCAGATAAGTTTGTGATGCTAACACTTGATACACCTCTGGTTCAAAAGTTGTTTCATTTTTAAGACAATTTTTGGAAGGGACCAGCTGCTGACAAAGGCAGGCAGAGGGAAATGCACGATGGTTCAAGCAATGACCAAGGATCAATACCCTGCACAATACCTTTGATGTATCTCCTGAGCCAAGGGTTGAAGGGTGCTCCAAGAGTCATCACAGAGATCTTTCTGACAACAAAATTGTTAACACAGGAATTTCACCCAAGAGTGCACTGTGTCAGAGCCAACCATAGACTCAGGCAACTAAATCCTGAGAAGCAGCATGGAAGATTGCAGCATCTCCTCCTCACACGGCTCCCTGGCATCCCACAGAATTTAAAAAAAACCACTTTGTCTCAGTTAATTTTTAAATTTAAATAGCTCTAGGGTCGTAGAACTCTTAATATGATATTTCATGGGTTCTCTTTTATAATCGTCTTTCCAGCAACTGAACTTTAGATAATGGACCAGGAAAACATACTGTAAATAGCAATGTATCAGGCAGGCTATCAAAGTTGATTTATTTCAAATGTTCAGTTAGAAGTAAGCAGACCAAACACATGTTATGAAATTATACTCTCAACAGAAAATTACAACTGCAGAAAGTATTAGAAGTTGAAAACTTTAACCTTGTCTTGGTTGACTGCCTTGATCCCCGTATAACAGGCCACCAGTTGAGATCTGTGATTCCATGTCCCCATTCCTGTTGAGTCTGTTCTCCAGTTCCAAAAATGAGTGTGGCAACCGCAGAATCTTCCTCTGAAACCTTCCCTTTCATAACTCCTTCTGGCACTATTTATTCTAGCAATCCAAACAATACAAAGGGAGGAAACAGAGCAGCTGCAGTGAGGGGTGGAGACTTTATGGGGGTATGTGAAAGAGGCAATGCTTTCCGTTGGTCCTCATGCTGTGCTATCATATTAACTCAGTTTGGTACCAGTGAGTTTGAGACACCCACACTGGTAGAAAAGTGCAATATTGTGAGAACTGAGCGTGAAATGCTGTGAATTCTTCGGGTGAAACATCTTGTAAATGGAGAAAACACCACTAAAGTTATACTCAAAGGATTTTGACAGGTCCCAAGGAGGAACACCCATCTTTCAGTTTCCTCCTTCTTCCCCTCCCTTTCAACCTTGTGCAGTACCAAAATGATCAAGAAGGTAGAAAATCAGGGTTTAGAAGCATACTATAATGACTGGTCTGAGTTTATAGGGATGAACTCGGATTTGACTTGAACTGGTCAAGAAAAAATATCCTTTTCTTTTAAAAATGTGCTTGCTATCTATTATTATTTGATTGTGATTTTTTAGTTGTGGGTTCTGTGGTGAAATAAGTCTGTGGGTTCTGGTAGACCTAAGTGACATCTTCTTCATATAGACATCTAAGTGACAAGTCCACCCAAGAGCAAATGCAACTCTCATGGTGGTGAGCCAGCCCTTGCCCTGTCATGTCACAAATGACAGGTACAAGACTGCCAGCATGAGTGCAGACAGCAGGCCAGCCTCTTCTCTAGGAGTTCTGTAGTTCCAGTTGGGTACCCTCCTTCTGGCTGGAGAGACAAAAATGCTGGGGAGCTTATGAGAGATGCAGAGAGAGAGCTATGCACCCTCAAAGTGTTCTGTGCTCTCTACTCCAATCGTGAGCTGCAGTTTTGAGTTACAAGCTGGAAAAGGGTAGAAAATTAATGCTAGAGTCATGGAGGCTGTGCAGACCTACAACAGTTTTTCATATTCCTTTAAAGTGCCTTTCTCTTGAATGCACCAAATTGGGGTTAGGCCCAAACCTGCCAATTTGCCCTACCCAAACACAGCAAAACCCATTTTTACAAATATGGCAAAATTTATGAAGCCCTTTCATGCTCACATGATATTGTTTTTTGCTGTTTGTTGTTGTTTGGGCTATAGATGATCTGGGTGCATTGTGTCTTTGCAGCTGTCTTATTAAGGAGTTCTGACCTCCTTTCCTCATTCCTCCAGTTTAGATTTTGAACACTTTATTATAAAAGTGAACTTCTTGCCTGTACTACAAAGTCAATATTATGGTCTATGATTAAAACCTTTCTTATTTGTCTTAATCACATATCTGAAAACTTCTGAAAAATAGTGAGTGCTGTGATTATGTGTGAATCTTTTGTGGCAGCTACCATAAAAAAAATAATGCTCCGAATCTGGCAATCCTTTTGCGATCTTTATGGTTGCATGTTTTCAACTCAATGGGGAAAAGCAATATTTGGGGATTTTCTTGACTCTGTCCTCTGTAGCAGGGGGAATGGAATACAATGTGGTTTAACTTGCATTGTAAACAATCCTAGATTTTTAAAAACAGATCAAGTGTTGTCTCCCTGATAATTATTGAGTTGGCTGCTCCAGTCCCTCACCAGTGAGAGCGATGCTATCAGTGCTTGAAGGTCTGGTGGATTAACAAGAAATCAAGAGATAAATGAGCTCTCTGACCCAGAAAGTTTTAAAAATTCCTCTCGCCCTTGTATCAAGAGAATCCATTCTTGAGCCTGGAAAAAGCTCTCTGTGAGGAGCTGGAAGTTTAAAAGCACTGAAGCTGAACTCCTCAGGCACAGCTGCTCATTACAGGCTATTTTGTTTCACAGTCTTGCCTCCAATACAGTTCAAGTTTCATGGTGATTTCAACAAGCCCTTACAAACAGCTGCTGCATATTAACGGAAGACTCCTGCTTTCTTATGTTGCTGAGCTCGCTGAGCTTTCTCTCAGAGCGACTGACAGAATGGCTAATTAAAAAAAAACCAAAAACAAAAACTGCAACATGGTGTTTCATCATTTCATTTTCAGAACATGAGTTTGGGACCAGACTAAGATAATTGAACTTCCTCTTATGACACTGGGATTGACAGTATTTATAGCAACCTAATTTAAGTTTTCCCTTCCCCAAATGGATATGCTGTCAATGCTAAGTTTAAAGAAGTAGATCTCCCTCCAGGCTCAGTTTTCTAGTCTAGAAGACTGTTGTAAGTGGTTTTCAGGAAGCTGCTGGAAGACAACCTTGTGCTCTCAGTAATAAGTTTGCTCATGTTCAACTGCTCATAGAATTTCAGCCTACTGGCAGAAACTAATGTGTGCTGCAGGACTGTGGATTTGCGAAGTTAAAAGTTATTTTCAGGTGCTTCTCGTGGCTGTACTCTGAGTAGCATAGACAGTTCTTTCACCTTATGATTATAACCATCCCCTCACTATTTATGTCTGCCTGTGCCCTCCCCCAACTTCATTGAAAATGAGCTAGGCTTCTTCAGTATAGGTGTTTGTATTCCCAAATCTTTCACTGTACACAATACAAAACTTCCCTCTAGGTAAAAGAAAAGATAAAGTAATACTTGGTCAAAAGGATTTCCTGTCATAAGTTGAAGACAGTTCAGAAGACGGTCACAGCACCATTATCTGCATTTTGTTAATGAGCCTCTTCATCTCCCTTATCTTTTCAACAACCCTTTACCTTCCAGCTGTGACCATAGTTTCAGAAAAATAAGTCATGTTGACATTTGATGACCTCATTCATAAAACAGGAGATTTTTATTGACTCTTCACAAACCTATAAAAGACCTTTCAGATATAAAACAAAATAATTTCAGAATGTTTTGTATTTTGTGTGCAAAAAAGCTGAATTTTATTAAAAAAAAATCTTTTCGACTCCTCAGTTTTCTGACTGAAAGGAGTCATGCTCTTTTATTCTTTTTCTCTTGAGGGCTTCCAGACTCACAAAGGAGAGTGAAATGGCTGCTATCAATGGTTTAATGGTAGACAGCAAAATCTCAAAACTCCAGAAAACTTCCACTAACTGTCCAGCCAGATGGTCCTTAATTCTATTTCTGTGGCTTTTGAGGTAAAGGATGCTGAGAGCTGTAGCCAAAAAAAAAATTTATAAATTTTGTCTAGGCTTCATGACACGACCAGAGGTAAAGGATCAAGACACAAAACTCACTCCTGAGGCCTGTTATTTAGTTGGTTTTTTGTTGGTGGTGTGAAGGCTGCAGCTTACATCAGTACAAGGCAGTTCACCCATGTGGAAGCCATGTTCATTAGGTAACCCCAGCACCAGAATCTGTGTTGATCAACAGGGGCATCCACTGAAATCCCACATCTGTGGAGAACTGCATCTTCCTGTGAAGATACAGATCATGCCAGAAACACTGCTAATCATCCAAGACAACAAGATCCAGTTACATACTTCATTTGTCCCTCCCACACACCCAGTTGTTGTTGGGCATATGTCTGTAAAATGGCACACAGTATTCCTACAGACTGCTGAACGTGGTCTTTATGACAGCAATAAATTTAAACCCAAGCCCTCACTTGCATCAGCCTCTGATCAGATCTTTAAAGCAGCAAGATAGAATTGCATAGGGGTGAGACTATATTTCTGCTTTGTGTTAAGGAAGAATAGACTCAGTATATGTTTCCTACTCTAGCTGCCTGCTGTGAAGCTGTGGAAGGCTTAATTCTTCACAAGGATCCTCCACTATTTAGTGGTACTGTGGAAAAAAAAAAATAGTTTATGCCAGAAGACAGTTCCCAAAGGAACTCACTGCCAGTGCACCCAGAAATTAATTTTTGTTACAGTGTCCTCATGGCGAGAAATATCATTGCTCAAAAAGCTTGGACTAAGTTAGTTATTTGTTTAGGATGATAGAATAACATTCAGTAATAACCATATATTTTAAAATATGTGATCTTTGCACCTGTGTAAGAAATATATTTCTGACCCATACTTTTTGAGATGCAATTTCAGAATTATAGTGCTAAGATAAATCTTCTTTGGTTTTGCTCTCCTCTTTTTCCCTGCCTCCTCCTTCTCCAAGGTCTCATGTCTGAAAGCACTCAGTTACCTTTTTCTTCATTATCTCTTATAGGAAGCATAGAGAAAAAGGAAGACCTCTTTAAAGATTTTCATCCATGTCTCTTCTGGTGCAAAGAGTTTAAACTAAAAATACACTGCTTTTCATTTTAAATGGGACTCACTTAAATTTAAAAGAAGTTTTTTATTAAATTCATACAATTTTGAAAAAAATCAGTCTGGGAAATTATATTCTATGCTGGTGTCAGGCACTAAGGAGCACAAGCTGAGTGTCTCTAGAGATATGTGATACTGGCAGAAGCTGCCTGTGACACCAATATACCAGGGCATAGGAGGCCACAAGAGAAATAAGCAAGCTGTCCCAAGTTTCATTTGGATCTTCACATTAATTCTTGGCTACTACAAGGGTCTAGTGAGCCTTGCATCTTGCTCTCCAGCTGTCTAAGTCATGCTTCATATGAGAAGTAGAGGGCTCCTCTCTACAAGGGAGACTGCAGTTGATATTTATTTTGCAGTGTGATACTTGAATTGTTCTGCAATAGGACACTTAACATTCTTGCTGAGTATGTACTTAATATGAACTACATATTTTCCTTTTAGCATTAACATATTTAAAAAAGACAAACAATTCTGCAACACAAGAGGATTTGATTACATCATCTTGGCCTTCAATCACATTTGAGGAAAACCTCCATTTCGTTGTCAGAGTATACAATAATGATGGCTGGACTAATTATTTCCATGTCTATTTCACCTTATCACTAAGGTCTGATTTTTTCCTTTTGTTTTCTGTTACTCTTCACTCAGGCGTTTACCTCCAAGATGCATTGAAGTGATTGGAAGGGCTGACCTTTTCCTCCAACTCATCTTGAAAGCAGACAGAAGAAAGTTCCCATTTAAAGAGATCATGCAAAAGGATGCCCGTCTTCCTTGTAAGTTGAAGTACTAAGCAACTCTGCCTCTTGCTGTGCTGGATGTCCTGGATTCATTTTGGAGAAAAAAAGTAACAACAAACCACCTATTTTCTTTACTAATCTCAATGAAATGAGATGCATACAATGCCTCAAGTAAAATGTAACATATTGTAGAGAATGGAGATTCAGTATCTGCAAAAGCAGTAGCAGATGATGCAATTACTGTTCAGTTTTAGTTTTTTGGTGGTGCACTCAATTATGTTGGAGTGGAAGCTGATCAAATTGGACAATGGTATTTCTGTTTACACCACAGACCGTAGTTTCACCTGTTCACAAAACACATATAATAATTAGTTTAAACAGACAGTATGTTGAGAATTCAGGGGGGTGTGTTGTTTAGGGAAGCAAAGTACTTTACAAATATTACAATATATGAGGTATCAGGAAACTTGATAGAAACTAATGCATTCTCCAAGCTCAAAAATTAAGCTGGCTATTTCTGTACTGGCATATGAATTTAGGAGTTATATCTGAAGTCTTTTATGGCCAACATAAAGAAGTCAATATTTCTCCTCAAACTTACACCAAGAAATGTGTGACCACGTAACCATGTACAAAGACTAATACTAAGTCCTGCTAACAGCATAAAAACTTTGAAGTGTTTAGGAAAATCAGGGTGTACTATATATTCACCAAGAATTTGGTTTACATATTAGCATCTCTCTACAATTATTTTTCACATAATATCATCCAGTCAATTTTTTTTTCCAATCTATGACAAATAAAAGCTGGAAAGGTTTTCATATTTAATGAACTCTTTAGTAAAAGCTGTTGTGGAAAGAAAGTCATAAAGACGAAACTTGATAAGTCATATGCCAAAGTAATTTTTACAAGACTTTTATTTCCAGTGAAGAAATAATGCTAACTGTTTTTTGGAGGAGGAATTTTGGTCTGTTTTAGTTCTTGCATGTATGAATGGAATGCACATCCTGTGGATTGGAGTAACACATGATTAGTGACTAAGAACTATGGACATACTCAGCAAAATTTTAAGTCAAAGGCATGACTGCCAAGATGTGCACAAAAGGTTTATAATTATTTTTTTTCCAGTTATGTGTGTGCAATAAAATATCTGAATACATGGTTACTGAACATATATTTATTGAATACAAGTGTTTAGGAGGGAACTACTATGGTGTAGGTTTTCATCTATGAAAGCACAAATTTGGGGTATCTGGTAGAGAGGAGATGAGATAGGAAGAAATTAGAATCTTTGTTGTTGTCAGGGTAAAGACAACTGCACAATTTATATCCTTTTCATTACCTAGCTTTCATGTCTTCTGTGATTCTGTGATCTCTGGGCAGGGTAGGTTGAGGTGTTGTACCATACCAGTGAACATACACACCGAAAAACAGAATGGATAGCTAATATCACATTATGTGGAGAAGAAATAAAAGCATCAGTGGTAAAAGCCCACATAAAAGTATGTTTCTTTATGAGTACGTGAGCAAACGTTGGTTTGCTTCTGTATTTATGTGGCTAGGTAACTCTGGCCTAAAAAGCTGTATTGTAAAGTAGTCAGGGTCTGATATGTTCCAGATATTGTGAACTCAAGCTCTCAAGAAACTGACAGTACTTTCTAATTAGTCCTGTAGTTAATGCATAAAGCATATGTTAGAAAACTATTGGCAAAATTTTTCTCTTTTTTACTCCTACACCTGCACCCACCAGTTGCCTCTGAAAGATGAACATGCATGTCTTCACCACAGGCCAGCCAGGAGATTTAATTAGCAAATGCTTGTGTATGGAAGGAGCCTTGTGTAGACATCCATCTGGGGATTTTTTGCAGTTGTAGGGGAACCATATTTTGTTACTCAGACAGCTACAAATAACTGCAACAGCAAACTAGCCAGCTAGTTTTGGTGGAGATTGCTGCCAATCTCTACCAAAGCACTTGTGTACAGTATATAAAGTTCTTTGACATGGGTTCCTAAAGCAAGGAGGCATGTAGGGTTATAAAATTAATCAGTCTCTTCTTTCTTCTTAAAAGTGTTTTCTAATTTCAGAAAAAAAACCCTAGCATTGTAGTAGAAAAGTAAAACTAAATATTTTTTAAAAACTTTTAGGATCTTAGCAGCTGGAGAAAGAGGATCTTTTACTACACTGCTTGTGAAAGAGCCATTGCATTGGCAGCACCCTTGCAAGAACTGGATCTTCAGACAGTTTCTGTTGGGCAACAAATTTTGTGCTTCCTCTGCTCAAGGAAATGCTCATCTGCCAGTATTTGTGAATTATGTGGAGGGTCAACAGTGATATGTTTGGAGAACAGTAGACGGGTTTTATTTTGGGGTTTTGTTTTCAGTTTTTTAGTTTGCTTTGTAGATGTTTGTGTTTGGGATTTTTCTCTTTCTTCTCTTTCTTTTCTTTTTCTTTTTTTTTTTTTCTCCTTCAAGGAGATGGTGGGGTCATCCTGACTGTTTTGGAATATTACACCAACTTTCTTGCAACAGAAGACACATTTTAGTCTTTTAGACCATTTTGCAGCAACCAAGGTAAAAGCAACCCTCTGAAGCTTTGTAAAGTTACCAGCTGTGCAGATCCAGCTATGCATGAGCCAAAAGAGTGCTGAGGTTTAGAAGCACCTGTGAGACCTCCCATTTGATTAAGATGACATTCAGCATCTATTCATCTGCAAGACCCAGATATTGCCAGAATCCCCCCCTTTTTTTTTTTTTTTTTTTTTGTCTCACAGCTATACTAAAAGTTGCAAGCATTTTTATATTTGCCTCTGTGGAATTCTCCCAGGAAGTTTGCCACTTGTTTGGTCTCTGGCACTATCTCTCAGGGTGTAATAACTGTGCAAAACTGTAAGGACTGAAGTTCTTGGGTTAAGAGTTCCAAAGCAAATAGAGGAATTGCAGAAATTCTCAGGAATTTAGGAACAGAAGAAAAATAGAAAATATGAAATATTCAGGTTAATGAATTTTAGAAATTTCTTTTTCATCTCAAATCTTGCAAACAAGTTGTCTACAGTAATAGCTATTTATTTAGCTTTCTTGATGCTAGATAGAGAAACAGCCTTCACATTTTTGTGGTATTTGGTACCCATCCAGGTCAGGTGCAGTGGCCAAGAAAATTACAGTGGATAGAGAGACCACCAACCTTGTAAAAACATAATAAGGAAAGGAAAACTACATAAAGAGGAGCATAGAAACCCAAAGTCTTAATAAGAGTTTCCAGATTTTTTGCACTGTAACTTGATAGAGTTGAAGAGGTTACTTTGGACAAAAGGTATCTAGAGCTAAAGGCACTATTTCAATATAATGTAAAAATTGTACTAATAAAATTAATATGCTGTCATATTGACATTTTGAAATAAAAATAACCCAACTCAACCCCCCCTCAAAAAAAAAAAAAAAAAAAAAGAAAAAACAAAAAACACCCAAGAAAGAAAGCCAGGAAGCTTTGGTTATGTGAGAGTCTTACACTTCCTTGTTTATCCTGTGTGATCCTGACTGCCAAGGTTATGTGTCAAGGATTTGCAGGCAATGTATTGGAAAGGTTATGTCTTTTTGAAATATTATATGCACATTCCACATGCTCAGCAGAGTGCTGCCAAGAGATTGCTGGTAGAAATAGTGGTAGAGCAGCAGGTGGCCTATGAGCTTAGGGCTCCAGTCTAGATTGAAACCTTGAAATTCTATGATAGTTTCACGTGGCAAACTTGGTGGATGAGATTCCCCCATGCTTTTAAACTTGTATACCCTGAAATGCATTTGAGAGAGAGTAGGAATTGTCTCACTGTGTTCAGTGACACCTTAAACACAAGACAATTCCAATCTTTCCTAACCAGAGTAGACTTATTTTGCCTTATTGACATCACAAATCATCCAAAATACTAGTGATAAAAAAAGAAAACAAAGAGTGTATTGCACCTGAGCAATAAGAGCCAGTTGCTTTATTGTGCTGCTTTCTGTTTAATTTTCTGATAGATTCCACATAGTTGGGGTAGAGTAGCCAAGGGTAACTGCAAAGATGAACATATTTGTGCAAACAAATGTGATTTTGTACACCTCAAACAAAATCCAGAGAAGTACTCTTCTGTTACTGAAGTGAAGGTATATATGTATAAAAATGCATAAAAATGTATAAATACCCACCATTAAGTAAAGAAAAAAATATGTTAAGGGAAAAAAGAATTATACTTGAATATCAGAAATCAAAAGCACAGAACCTGATAGGGCAACAGGTGGAACTGCCCAACTTTAATTCTGGCTCCTTATGAGATTAGTCTCCAAAGTGCAGAATGATTCCATTATTTCTGGAGAATTTTTTTTTTCATTGTTTCTGCCACAGAAGTATTTTTAAAGTAATTATCTTTCACTTCCTTTTTAAAAAATGCTGTAGGCTTTGTTTTTTTAGCACCTCTTTCTTTCCCACAAAACCAGATTGGAGACAGGAAGAGCTCAGGACTAAATTAACAAAGAGGTATTTAACAATGGCATTAGTTCTCAAACTGTGTCTGGCACTTGCATCATTGATGCTCTCTGTTTGGTTTGCTTTCCAACTCCACCAGAAACAGCTTCATGTGGATTTTTTTTGTAATGTTACACTTGTGCATTGTTGCCTGATTGCAGAAGTTCAGACTATCTCTGACTCACAGAGGAAGAAGCTAAACACCAAGCTGCCCGAGGTTCTTCACAGACAGTAAGACAAGAAAGAGGCTGTAGGAAAGTATGTGCTTACTACTTTCCACAGGGATCTGAGCCCAGTTTTCCTGCTTTCTCAGGGAAAGCATCCTGTCACTGAAAGAATGAAGTTGATGCATGGATAGCTATTACAGCATGTACATGGAAAGGAGGAGCGGAAGAAATCTGCTTGCTGGTGCTTGCTCTAAGTATCTTTATATTTCAGTCCTCTGAGGACAATTCCTCACCTGCCTGAAAATGAAAGGAAATGTCTGTTTACAGGTGTGGGTTATTACATACATCCCTGATGGGTTAGAAATATAATCTCAGTGAAAAGAGTGGTATTTCCTATAAATTACTTTGGATAAATAACTTCATTGTTCCCAGAAACCTCCATTCCATATGAGAGTTATCTAGCAGAAATGCTAGGGTTTACAACATAAACAATTTATTTTTATCAAAATTTTCTGACAGTCATCTCGTAAGTTATATGGAACAATAACACACATGCAGGGAAGCTTCTAGCTCTGTTTAAGTGAATTAGACAGTCGTGGGAAAATGTTTCTTCATTCACAAAAGCAAAGCACCACACTTTTTGCAGAGCTCATTTGTGCAGCTGCTTTGTACCCAGCCATATTGCTCAGCCCTTTGCATTTTTTGCATTTGTCATGCACTCAGATGAACTGAGCCAGAACTGTTCAAAAAACTGTGAAACTTGCTAAGTGTGAAGCGTGCTTCACTGTAGCTCCTTTCAGGGCAAGTTGCATGAGTAACAGGGGGTAGAACTTCATATCCTGAATTGTGCATTCAAATACCACCAGTAGGTCTCTGGTCTTTTCATACTTATGTAAGAAATATTTTCTTTTTTTTTTTTTTTTTTTTTTTTTTTTTTTTTTTTTTTTTGGTGTAGTCCTTTTTGGATACTGTATACTTCAACTGCAGATCTTTGAGCAGAAACCCAATGGTGAAGTAGAGATTCACATGAGTGAAATGTGGGTAACAAAGAGATGCCCTCATGCTGCTACCAGACACCAGACTCTGTTGCACTGTCTGCAGATATGGCCAATTTCCCCTCCATGCCAAATGTGGGCATAACCTTCAAGGGACAACTCAGATGTATCCATAACCCACTAATAGGGAGGCTGAGGATCCAGCCTCTCTCTGTCCTTTTTTCCTCTCTGAAGTTCATTGCAAAAATTATTTGAAAAACTTACCTGCTTTTTGCCCATCTCTCTTCCATTCCCCTTCAACTGAAAAGAGTATCTGCAATTCTGGAAATGCATATATTCATGCTGATGTATTACAGTAATTGCCCCAAATTGAAAATAAGTACAACTGAATTACTAAAAGCATTTTAAAGTGTGGATAAAGCAGGGTAGAAAAGCAGGAAAAATAACCCTAAACATATAAGTTCTGGAAAAGCAATCTATTTCTTATGTTCAATTTTTGTGTTTATTTTTATTCAGCTAATAACCGAAAAAATATGACCCAAATTCTTACCACTGTGCTTTCAATAACTGAACAGCTTCCTCTGTATGTAGATTGCAACTAAAAAGCCTGAAAGAAATTCTTCCAAGCTGTTCTTCCATTATTTTCCGAAGTAGCTTCGGAAATCATAAAAAAACTTCTTCTCTGCAGGCCTGACTGGGGGTGATGTCCTAAGCTCAGGGGAAGGTATTACAGTATGGCTGACCAGGTGAATTTGATGGACATAGATTTTTTCTATCATCTCTGGGGAATTGGCTCACCAGCAGTTCCAGCTGAGCAGCCTCAAGTCAGTGCAAGGGTACTGAGCTCTGCAGAAAGAAGTGCTTTCAAACATATTGAAGCCACTGGAACTATGATATGTTTGATCCACCATTACTAGTCACACTGACTGAAAGCTCTGTTTCAAAGAAAGCCAGTGAAACTAAGTGGTTTGCTAGCACATTTAAACCTTGGGACTGTTTTCTGCACTTGTGTAGCTAGGAGTCAATCTACAAGCCTTTTGTTTTATAATCACGCAGCACAAGTAAGACTGAACTCCAGCCACGGACTGGGCTAATTGACATCTTTTCTTGTGCCATTTTTTCCTTTTTTTTTAAAAGGATTCAATGTATAACTACTGAGAAGCCAAGATCTCCAATCTCATTGCCAAGCCAGAACACTGGTTTATTCACCTTGAATCCTGGTAACTGGTGCTGGTGGAATGTTGTTGGTTTCTATCTAGAAAGCAAGTCAATGTCTGAAAGAGTCCTGCTGAGTGGCACAGTGGAGAAGCAGACCCTGAGCTTTCTTCACAGCGGTAGCACAGCCTGTCACAACAAGTGACCTCTTATAATGTTTCAGATGTGTTAAGAAAAGCATTTTTCAATCTATTAGGCCATTTAAGAAACACAAGAATGTAGTGATACAGTGGTGTGGGCGGAAGAACAGAGGTAACATTCTGTTGCCCCACTGAGGGGCAGAGGCCACCTTCAGGTTGAGCATTGCTACCTGCTCTCTCCAGCAACAGGCACTGGGCCAGTGGCCTCTCAAGTGCCCCAGGGCCACCTTCTTCCACATCAGTCTGGGCAGCTTCATAGACAGAGGCAACTGCTGTTCCCAGTGCTCAGCAGCTGCTGGAGGAATAAGCACAGAGCAAAGGGTTGAGGGTGTGCTGGAACAATGGAGGGAGTGCGACGCACCCTTCAGAGGCCTCTTTCCCAAAGTGCATTCATTTGTGCTAAGTGGTATTTGCCAAAAAAAAAAAAAAAAAAAAAATTAAATTTGGAGCTCTTATTGTTACAATTATATTACCTAGGTGCCATACTATTTGAAACTGCAGTTTAAGAGTGGTTGCAAGATAGATTTCTCGTTCTCCTACACGCATGTGATTACTCCTCCATCAGGAAAACTGATTTGCCACATTTCATTTTGGGCAGATTTGTGGCACTGAGAACAAACACAGTGATGTTTTGTAAGTTCCAAACTATTCCTAAGATATACTTTTTGTTTGATTTTTGCTTGAAACCACTTGAAACCTCATCTCTTGCAATCTGTATTAGCCTATGGAGGCTAGGGGCCTGTCTTTTGAGAGATTAGTCTAGCACAATCTCTTTAGATCTTCTCCACATTTCTATTAGAGTTTGGAGTTCTTTATAAAAAAAATTCCTTTTTTATTTCTGTGTGATGATCAGCCTTCATATTATTCACATTTTGAGAACTTCTGCACATAAGGTTGTAAGTTGGTATTAAACACACACAGTATGTCCCTACAATTCATTGTCAGGAAATATATTTGCACAGTCTTTTATTTTCCATGAATCCCCATGAACTTCCTATCTGGAGTGAGGCTTCACTTAAACCTTTTCTAAACTCTGAAGCCTGTAGCTGGTCAATTCATCTACTCAAACGTTTTAACTCCATTATTATCCCTGGTGATATATGATGGTTGGTCATTTACCTGGACTGAAGATGCTTTTTTGTTCAGAGACCTACATTGCTGTAATCCACATAGGAAAATATGCATGTCCTCTTTAGACTCAAGGTACTCTGAAATTCAGGTTAGAAAGGGAACAGTAGGTCAGAATAGGCATAGTCTTAAAGTAGAACCTTTTAATCTAACTAAAAGCTTGTAGCTCACTTCATGTATAATTGAAAACAGTATAGATTCTCCTAAATATTTGAAGATACTAATGGGTGTAAGTGATTCTGAATGAAAGGGAAGCCAGCACAAAGCTTCAGTTCTCCATCTGATTTTGTTACTTGCCATGTTAATTCACAACAGGTTCAAGATTGTGGCTTATGTTTTTTTTCTTTCACTGACACTGCATATCCTTCAATGTGGGGGTAAGGTTTGCAATCGTCTGCAGGGGAATCTTTTAAATATAAAGGCCTGAAAATTAATTATCTAATAGATCTTCAGCTATATCACTGTAACGAAGTCTACTATATGGCAGTATGGTGATGCTAATTCTGGTAACTGCCTCCATTTTAGGATGTCTACATACCCTAGTCCAGACCACACTGCACCTGCTCCAACCATGTGCTGTACTGTCCAGCTGCGAGCAATTTTTGGCAGGGAATCAAGTGTCTGCATTGGGCTTGATGTTGTGCTAAGCCTTAAGTCTTGAGCAGAGTTGCATAAATTAACACAATCCTACTCTCCTACTTATGATCATCTTGCACACTGGGCTGTTGTTGAGAGACAGGACTTAATTGCTCAGTGCTTTGCTAACTCCCTCTCTAGTGAGAGAAACCTGTTCTTTCTGGGGTGAATGAAACCCTGTGGTTTCTGGACCAAAGCTGATGTGCAGTGAGGTACTCAGGCAAGTCAGAGCTAACTCTATGCACACCTGACTGCAAAGCATCTTCTATACATCTCTTTTTCTTTATTCTCTCAGTTATGGAGAGAGATAAGATCTTACAGATACCTTACCTTAAACGGTTCAGAATAAAAAGTCTAATACACATTATAGCCTAGTTTTCGCTGAATTTGTGCCAACAGATATAGGACCACATTCATAAGCCCTAATTGTCAGATGTAGGTTAATTTTATTATGCACATATAAGGTTCCATATAAATAAATTTCCACAAGCATAAATGGTTGGCTTTGAGTGTGTGTAAGCTCCACCTCAGAACTCTTCAGATACAGCAGTGTTTTTCCCAGCCTAGGGCCTGGCTCGGACCTGGGTAGCCAGGAGTGCTAGCTAAAATTTGTGTCTATTTCTACCTGAGCATTTACATATGCTGGTGTAGAGGTGGAATTCTGAAAATTACACACATAAGTGTTAGCTCCTTTGTACCTTCCCCTCTATTTCATTGCTCGTCACCCCTTCATAATTATTTCATCACCCCTTAATAATTATTAACAAAAGGGCAAAAAGACTTCAAGGACTTTCATTTAAGAGAAGAATGGATATAACAAAAAGTCTGGTGGATGGAGAGAACACACTAATCAGAAAACCTTCTGTGGATAAATCTTAGTAAGAATTTTTCATAACCTTTAGTTAGGGAAAAAGAGTTTTCAAACAATTTTAATTTTTAGTATTGATAAGAGTTACAGATTTTATTCTGAATTTTAGACACATTGAACACCTTTTATTCTTTTATGCTTAGGTATGCTCTTAATGTGTGGCATATCAACTTGAATGTTTACATATGATCTGACATGGAAAGAGTCTTACAATTTGCAAAACAGTATGCTTATCATTTATCTTTGCTGTAATGATGACAGTGATTCCAACTCAGTCTGGGGAGCCATAGTTTTGGAATAGCTCACAAGGTATGGACCTCCAGAGGGCATTTAGAGCTCCTACACTGGATGTCAAACTTTTAGACAGCAAATCTCTTTCTGTATTAGATACATCCTTATGGAGCAGCAGGAGGTAAAGAAAAGCTGAGTTGCTCAACTCTGTCTGGAAAGATCCACAGGCTTAAAGTACATAATGATTTACAGAATCAAGAATTGCAGAGCATTTGCAAGCATAAAACATATGAATGTATTATTCTAATTCTGCAAAAAAATCTAAATGTAAATAAAAAGTACTATTTAAATCAATGCATTTAATTTTAAGCATAGTGAACAGGTCTATTTGTGATCTTACATTTCAGTCCTTCTCAGCAAGGTATCTTTGCTCAATGTCTTTAAAAAAGCGGACTAGCAACAAGACTCCCATGAAACTGATAATGGAATCAGTGTCTGGAATGCAGTGAAAAGCAACAGAAAGCAGAATTTTCCTACTGGTAAAACTAAGGCAAGAGGTGCATGAAGCTTTACAACTGTAATATGGTAAATATGGTAAAGACTCCTTGTCATTTGTAAACAATGTTTCCAAAAAAAGTCTACATTTAAATATACAGTTTCCATGATCTGTCATAACAATATATTTTCCTTTTGGTGATCATATATGTTGACAATGATAGAGCTAAAGTTTTGGAACTAAAAAGTCAGTAATGGAATTTGTGGTACTACAAAAGTCAGACAAGGGAAGACTAAAAGGAGTTTAGTGTCCGAAGTAAGAAAATCAAACCAAGAGTGCTTTGTGCTCTCCTGAATAAAAGTTTATATCTGTCCTTTCATGTAGTATATCCCCATGCAGCACCTTAGTGCTGAAATTAGATATTACAAGAAAAAAATCATATGTGCTGAAAATGCAGATAAAGTATCTGTAGTGAGTTGAAGGTAAATTAAGATGTAGAACTGCAGTATTACATGGTGACATCATTTGGTTTTTGTTTTAAAAAGAAGAATCCAAAATAATTTGGCAGGTCATTACAGAATGCTACTGATGGAAATAATCCTGATAATCACCATTGCATAAAGCTGTGGCAATAATATTAAGTTCAGGCTTCTGAGTCCCAGTGAGTAAAAGACATGAAAAGATCAAAGACTGACAGCTGCTCTTTCACAACAGAAATAGCCAGCTCAATACTTATAGCTGGATCTTAATTAAAATTGACAGATTGAAAAGAATTTTCAAAGTGGAGCTACAGTTCTTTAAAAACCAAGTTGTGCAAAATAAGGGTGTTATATTAAAAAGATGTAAACAATGAAAGAGCTAGTTCAAGCTGACAGGAGAAAAAGGAATGTATTCAAGCTACAGAAAGTGTATATTCACATTCAATGTCAAGAAAAGTATTCTAAACTAAATGCAAAAAAAGAAGAAAAATTAGTTCTAAAATTTGACTTGACTTGTTAAGGACTGCACTAGAAAAGTATTATGACTATATAATATCCCTCTTCTCCTTTGGAAATGAACTCCATAAAAACAAAAGCAGAACTGCAAATACTATGCATACTGCTTGTTATTTCCAGTCACAAAATATCACAGTCTGTAAATAAGGCACGCCAAAGGCATGCAACTGTCCTGCTCTAGGGGGAAAAATACTGAAAAGTCATCATCTTTCTCAAGGACATAAAAAGTTGGAGAAATTCTTGACCTTTTAATAAGCATGCAATACCTCTGGATGTCACTTTTACATTCATCATTTATACATTCGTAACACCAGAAAAAGAAGATCCTTAAATTTGAATAGGCCTAAAGTATCTGCGGTTTTTCAGATTATGTATTTGGTTTGGGGAATTCTGGTTTCTGGAAAGAACAGCTGTTCTGCTGTTCTTCTTCTTCTTTCCCAGAAGGGCTCTGCCCTGGCTTTCTGTATTACTCTTTCCTGCCTGTCCTTGCTGACCAGAAGTCACAGTGTTTCATGGAGCAATGTGCATTTCCTTCAATGAGTAGGTCGGTTACCTCTAGGCAGGCATAGTATTACTTAGAAACAGACAGCCATGTCTACTTGTTTAGCTCCAGATGTCACCCTTGTCTGTGAATTGGGGGAGAGGCAGACTGGACTGGCATATTTCATAATAGCAAATACTAAAAAAAGTCTCATAAAGTGAAATAATTTCCTGTTTATAACTAGGAATTGTGAATGCAAGTTGCATGTACTGCGCATTTAAAGTTACCTAGTTTTGCTACTCTGGAGCATAAACCAGGAGAAATATCAGTCAAAACCTTTTCACCAGTGCCTACTGGTGACTATGCTTTGTGATTTGTTTGTGGTTTTTTGTTTGTTTTTGGTTTTTTTCTTTTTTTCTTTTTTTTTTTCTTTAATAAAGTAGGAGACCTTTTTTAATGCATGAAAATAAAGTACTATAGATACCCTACTGTTGTAACTCCAGTCTAAAACTGGGCTTTTTACAGGATATTTTGGAAATATTGCTAGAAGTGTTTTGCTAAGCTTAACTGCATAGCAGGAACCATGGGGATTGCCCAAACATAATGGATTCAGAACACTGTGCTGCCATCACACAACCGTGTATGCTGTAAGTCTGTGCGTCAGTCATTCACTCCAGAAACAAAAAGAAAGGAGTGGAGAAAGTAGCAACCTAACACTTTCAAAACCCAAGTAGCATTATTAGGAGACTTCTGGGTGAAAGTGATGTTTTTGATCTGGACAAACTTACCTGGCATTGTTATTAATAAGTAAACAGGACTTTGCCTGTGCTTTTTGCATGCCAGTAGCTTTACAAATAGTCAATTTAAAAGATCATTGCTATGGGTATTGCATAAACAATTTTATATACATAAATACATATGTATATATATATTATCTCTGTGTGTGTATGTACCAATGCATGTTAAATAAAAGTCCTGATAAGATTTAAAAAACCCATAGCTTACTCCGAGACTTATTTTCTAGGATAAACTATATTTTTAATTAATCACTCCAGAAATTGAAGCTGTCAGTGACCTTTTAAAATGACTATACATATACAGCACACTATTAGATTAGTATTGGTTTTTTTCCCCCTCCACTGCAAGCAAAGTTTAGACAGTTAGCTTTCATACTGAGAAATAATTATTAAGCTTCAATTTAGTTTCGTAAAAATTCATAATTAGCTTAATAATTTGATCATAATTAGCTTAATAATTAGATCATAATTTGATTGTGATCATTTTTTTTGGTTGTTAGGTCAAAGTAATCAAGTAACTATGTGCAGAAATTAATATTTTTATTATATTAGATTATGTATTGTAGTAGTAAAGCTTGTTTGAAGTGCATGAATAAAAAGTGAAATTACAGGAAGAACAATCTAATATAGCAATACTAGGTGCATTCACTGTGCATCTGAGAGGAGGAGGGGGGGGAAAAAAAGAAGAGTTTTCACTCATTTTGGCCTAAAATGTGTTCAGGTTTCCAGGATTCTGACATCAGAACCCAGATAACGCTGGCTAGAACCATAGGGCTTTACAATAAAAGCTAAAATATTGACCATATGATGGCAAAGAGTCTTTATTTTGTGGTTAACTTATTCTCTTCTAGCTACTCTCTGATGAAGTTGGTGGTGCTGTGGAGGATGATCTCCTTCTTCTTGACAAAGATCGTGATCGTTCAGCACTGTAGGCAACATGCTTATCGTAATTTTGTATCTGAGCCTCGAGGAATTCCCTCTGTTGCTGGCTGATTGTCTGGCTAATCAGTCCAGGAAGAGCTTGAATGCTACCAATTAAAGTTTCCAGTTTAGTTTCCAGAGTAACAATTCTCTTCTCAAAATCTTCACTTCTTTCATTTAAATCAGAAATCATGTCATACATGATGTTTTGAGTCTGAAAGTAGAAGGATGTAAGTAAAGGTAAGAGACCTTACAAGTATTGTAACAAGTAGCACAACTCTACGAGGGTTTGTAAAAGAGGATATGAGTATTATAACAATATCTAATCTCATGAAGTAATTTTCCATGCAGGTTAAATTACATTAGACTAAACTTTCTACTAGATTTCTTGAGCAGAAATGTAATGTCTTTTAGTAGCACTTTAGACGTCAAAGTTGACATCAATTAAAGACCAGGCCTTTTTTGGAAATTCAGGTGCTAAGCTTTTTGAACAGTCAATGTAAATCACCAAGGGACTGAAGATTCCATTGATGTGCTTCATCCTTAACTTTTCTTGATTCTGGTTTTAAATACCTTAATTCCTCTAAGCAGAGCACAAATGCTGTGCACTGGCTTGCTCCTTAACTGAGCAGATTTTCTTGAATTGGAAGTAAGAGGAGCTGAATGGATTGATTTTGAAAAATAGCACAAGGAGTAAAAACACAGTTGTATGCTTTTCTACTTCTGCACTCTCCAATATATCTGGCCTCTACGAAACTTTGCTTGAATACAGCAAATATATAGAGTCTACTTTAAAATGACGCAGTGGTCAGTAAAAATGTAATCTCAAATGTGTTATTTCATAGAGACTTAAAATTGGTTAAAAATAATGGCTGAATGTCTTCCTCTTATAAACTGAGGCTTCAGATTATTTAAACTAGAGTCAAATCTGGATGTAATTCAGTAGAAAAACCAATTGAAATTTATGAACCATCCAAAGGAAAGAAAAAGGAACTGAATGACTGCCTAAAGTGTAAACCACTTCAGTATCAGGTGTGTTATAACCCATTGCTTTGCCTTCTGTTTCAGGATGCTAGCATAACCCATGAAAGTGAAGCAGTCTACACAAAACAGTATATTAAAAGTTCTTATTAGTTGCCAGAAGCATTAGTCTGAATTGCATTTTCACCTGAAATTGTCAGGTGATTCTGTAAAGCAAGAGGGGAATGAACACTGAAGAGTTTAATCTCTGCTTTGATGCACTTGAAATTGAGGAGGATTTTGAGGTAAATGAAGAGGTGTACAAGAAACCTTTAGGACGAGCCCATTAATGCTTCTAATGTAGCCTCAAATTAAGCTGACAGTAACTGTTAAATATTAAGATCCAATGAGAAATCCAAAATGCTATCAGCTTAGACCTCTAGCTTTCTAGTTATTATATATTTACGAAAAAGTCTAGCAACAATAAACAAGCAGCTCACAACAGAATAGCCTCTTTTACCTCAACTCAAGTGAGGTAAAAATGATTTAAAAAGCCTTACAATATCTTGGAAAAGTAGGCAGCTATTATTCATTATAAAAACTTAAATAAATGCAGACCTAAATTTACTTGTCCAAAGTTACTGCTGCATAAGACAACAATGAACAGGAAACCAGAACCTCTACATTCAGTCTAGAGGCTATTTACTATGGTCTGTCATGGCATAGCCACTATCACCAAATCTTCTTACTACACAGCATTACACCACTACACAGTTCAGCATTTACCATGACCACCGTAGTCACCTCAGGAGCTCTCAGGATCAGCCCCTCAATTGTGAAGTCTTTTTCAATGTAAAAAAAAAAAAAAAAACAAAACATGGAACATTCACACTTTCATCAGGATGTTTCTTTCAGTAGGTACTACCACATAACACACATATATTTTCTTTTGCTACGAATACCAACCTTGTTAACAATATCTGCATATATAATTAAAAAACATTTATATGAATAAAAAACATTTGCACTTCAAAACTCTTCATTTTGAAAGTATGAATGATGAAGTTTGAATGAATGTTGAAACAGTAACTGTCTACTAACCTTTGCCAGGTCCACCAAAGTGTTGGCTTGATCATTCAGTTTCCTTTGTTCCATTTTTACACTTCTCAATCTAAAAAGTGGAATTTTAAGTCAGTTCTTTATTTATTTTTTTTTATGAGGTCATACTAAGATTTCTAGAGAGCATGCACAAAACTTACAAGAGCAAATAACTGCATGGACAATGTCTTGACTACTTTGTGTAGAGTCAGAATCAGTCATGTGCCTGCTACAATGAGAAGCATGCTTCTTCAACACCGCAAAAAAGGAAAGAGCAAGGAAATGTGATGTCCTTGAGAATACCATTTGCCATGGTCAAAGTTGAATTCAAAAAGGAAGATAAGAATTTATCCAGACTACATGAAAGAAAGCCAAAACATTCCTCAAAGCCTCAGTATCGTGACAAGTAGATATAGGAAGAAACACAGAACAACAGTCTTTTGTCAATATTGTTGTAGTAATCAAGAATCTTCCCATGCCTACATGACTAGATACAGGTATTAGCCCTGTTCTGTCGGAAATGGATTGGGTTAGCAGGTGTTGGAACCTGATGAACATACAGTGATAAGTGAGTTTCTCCTTACTTAAACAGAACTTCCATCTGACCAGCAGCTAAATAACCAACATGCTTGCCAATACATTTGGGTTTCTTAGATATTTTGTGAATCTAAAAATGATTACATTTTAAATTTAGATCATTCTTTTTCAAAGCATTATTTAAACTACAGCATTGAAAAACTATGAAAGAAGCAGCAAGGGTTTTTTTTTTTTCTTTGATGCCTACCTATCTGCATTATTACTGCAGATTATGCACATTTTTTGCAAGATATATGACCCTTCTCATACATTCCCTGATACAAACCCCATATTTTCTGAATTAACTACTAAAGGAGTGGTTTGTAGATTTGATTTTCACAAATAGGCAATTTTTCCCTTAAGTATGATTCATTGAACTGTTAAACATCTTGTAACAGATCCGTATTTGGACTTTCAATGACTTTTCTGGCTGTTCTGGAGCAGAAAATAGGGTATTGCAAAACCAAGGTATTAATTTATAAACAATGTGTGATAACACTTCAGTCTACCAGTGTGCCAAGGGCCATCCAAATAACAATTCATTTAGCTGTGAAATGGAATTAAGTTTGGCAGCATTTTGTGACAGGTAGGTTACTAATGCATTCTCTGCCCATTTCTCAATGATGGTATTACTTAAAAAGCTAGTTTAAAGAAAACCTTCTTGAAGGTATTCCAAAACCAGAAAGTTTCTATAATCTCTTTAGATTACAGGCATTTCCTTTCACATATAGGCTGACTGGTATAAGAAAATAGGTTGTGGAGAGTGAAATATCATTTAAAAAATATCTTTAAAAGTTAAATAACTATTAAGGTAGAAATGAACTGATCACATAAAACTGGCATTCCAGGAGCTTGTTACTGGAATGTCATATGCTCTTCTTCCCCTGGAAGCTTCTTTCAGAGCACAACATGAATGCAGACTGTAGGAGTGGCGTATTCAAAGGCTACAAGGTGGAGTTCTAAAGCAAACAAAATTAAGGAGTCTCTAAGGAACAGAATTATATCATCACAGTGTCAGAACAGAATAATTATTCAAAGGAAATTATTTCACTGGAGAATGACAACCTCAGTGTTTGATGACCATTCTCTCAAATAATTTGCAGAATATGTGTTTTCTGCTTTTCTTAAGATTCATTGACTCATCTGTTTGACAATCAGCATTTTTATTTTGAAATTCCAGGAAGTTCATTATTATTGTAATAGTACAGATACCAGTTGACACCAACTTGACAATTCTTCACGGTAACCAACCCAACACCTACCACAGGCTGTAAGAATGTATAGATATGGCAAGTCTTTAGCTGCAGCAGCCGGATTTAAAGAAAACCAACAGACTTTCCATGGTAGAATTCATTAAGATAAATTTTTGGTTTTATGAACTTCACTTATCACAGAAAAAGATCATGATTCTGGATCGCGTTTCCATGGCAGCAATCAGACCACTGAAGTTCACAAATAAAAATTCTATTTTTTGCATGCAGACAGTGGTAAATTCTGCAAGTTTAGAAAGGAACAGCTTATACAACTTACTTCCGAGCTCTATTTTCATTTTGTAGAAAAAAAGACAAAACAAAAGAAAACAAAGTGTAAAATATACTAAAACAACCAAATGAGCACAGTGGGCTTGATTCAGCAGGTGAAAACTCCTAGGGAGTTGCTACTTTAAATCAGTAGCTACCTGAGGAGGAATCTAACTCACTTGCATTCATGATGAAGGGAATGTGCAATATCTTCAAGCCTTACCAGTACCTATTATCTGTAGATTTTCTTATTCATATAATACATAACATGCCTTTTTATGATTTCACCTTCATCTTCTCTAACATGCTTGAGAAATAGAACACCCAGACCAGCTGAAGACATTCTAGAGCTGTGACTATGGCTGTTATCATGATCTAGTCTGGTTTCTTTTATGAAATTGGCCCTGAAATGCCACTCCTTTTATTTTTGTCTCCAGTGAAATGGTTGGAAGGTGAAGGAGGGGGACATAGCAAAACTTAAGACTCTGGAAAGATGGAAAACCATAAATCACTTCAGAAAAAGTGCAAGGATGCAAAGGGATGAAAAATAATTTGCATCCATCTACTCAGCTACACGAAGAAAGCAAACTGCTTGTGCATTGTTTTCATCTATGGTGCATTCTTCAGCATATTGAAAAAACTATATTTTGTTCGCTTTCCTGAATACAAAAATTTTGGGGCTGTAGCATGAAGTTATAAAAGATAGACAGAAGCGATTAAAACAGCTGTGCAATCTAGTTGTCACAGCTAGGAAAAAATTACTGATGCCACCTTCTTCACCCCACCTGACTAATTAATTTTTAGGGGAGGTGCACAACACAGTTTATATCCTGGAAAATTCTTCTGAGCTTGAATGACATAAAGAGCTGGAGATCGAGCCTGCTGTGCTTTTTAGAATCTTTTCTGAACATTTGTGCTCATATACACGCAGACACACAAACACATACACACACACACAAAATAAATAGTAAAGTTAAAATGTTAAGGAACAACCTTTGCAATCAAAGATTCAAGTCCAGCAAGGATGCATATGACATGCCATCCCCTCCCCAGAACCCCTGCTCCTCCCCTCCTCCTCCCAATCCTTTAAGTCAAGCAGCCAAACTGCTTTATAAAAATAAACTTTTTATATTCACACAAAAATTCCTTAACTTATGCTGTCTTTTTATTCCTCAAACAATTTCCACAATGACACAGTAACATTTAATCCTGCAAGTTTGCAAAATGTAATACAGTAATCAAGGTTTACAGAATACTAAGTTTAGCTGAGTACTGCTTTAAAATATGGCTCTGAAAGAGAAAATGATTGTTAGTCTAAATGTGCTAATAGGAAATGAGTAAACCTGGCCTTTCCTTCCTATCTTTCCTGCAAGATGCTACATAGATGTTCTTTTCATCACGGATGCTTCCCTCACACCTCTTCACTGGTATAAGGCACAGACTTAAAAGTTATGAAACTATCAGTTTGAAATGAAACTAAATTTATCTACTTCTTCCCTCTCATTCATGGGAACTATATTCACAGGCTGTACAAATGGCTACCTCAGGCTGGATGGGGATAACAAATAAAACAGACAAACAGAACCTGACCATTCCTCAAAAGAATTCTGGTTCCTGAGGACAAAACTCTGGAGTTTTTCCTCCCATGTAGTTCAAGGAATAATAACCATTGTGCAGTTCTCCTTATTTGGATGTGCTTTATGAAAAATACATACCACAAATTTTAGATAAATGTAGTTTGACAATACCATGGCACAGCTTAATCCTACTACCAGTTTTATGTCTCAGGCTTGTTTTCAGACACTAAAGTAGAGGAGAACAACTCATTTGAATAATGCCAGAGGTGCTCAGTGGTCTCAATAACTGGCATACACTCCCATTTCTTAGAACAGATGCCAGGGGTCATAGTCAACATACCAACATTTGATCTTAAGCACTGAGAATATACAGTGGAGAGAGGCAACTAAATGTTGGTGGGCCATGAAATGATACTTTTCATTAAACACTATACACATTCTCTTCTATCACATCATTCTGATTTTAAAATATTAAAATATCAACTACAAAGAAAACTTTTTTTTAAAAATTTCTGTCTGTTGTAGCTTGCATCTTTCTACCTGGAAGCAAATGCAGGAAAACAAAGGATAGTATCAGGGGCAAAGAACCAAAAAAATCTTAGATAATTCAAGAAGCATGGGAAACTTCTAAAAAACATTAACCAGTTTATATAGACATGCCAGTATACCTTTTCATTTTATTGTAAACAAATAATACAGTAAAACCTTATCTTTGTCTTACACTGAAAGAAAATCAACCCCCAGAACAATCTTCTATGAAGGGAAGGAAATAGTGAGGGGAGAGGAAGGAGGGGGCAGGATGGGACTAAGAGTGATTCAGAGAGAGGGAAACCAACAGAGAAAACACCTTGAGAGGAAAAGCAAAGCAAAATAGTACTTACTGATGAATAGCTTGCAAGAATTTGCGTTGATGTTTCCTTACTTTTGCATGGTCTATTTTTTTAACCAGCTTTGTGTTTTTATAAATTAACCATGTTTCCCTGAGTACATTGGCTGCTGCATTTTTCACCTGTTTAATAAAAGAAAAACACAAGGCTCACAAAAGTAGTATTACGGTATGTTTTCAATTTTCTGTTATTAACTCCTCCTAAACTTTTGAAATGCTGTTGTAACTATTGGAATTGGGTACCTCAAGAAGCTGCAGCACTGAGGGAAGAAAGCAACAACTGGATTAAGGAGAAGGCTGAGCAGTTTCCTTTTTATATAGATGTGATATTCTGATCCAATCTTTTTGCATCCAGGAATAATCTTCCATCTTCAAAGAGTTGGAACTGCTTGGTATTTATGTCAGTATAAATTACAGTGAGGAAATACTAATGCTTAATCAGTATGTTAATTAAAGTGTATTCAATAGGACCATAACATTTCTCTCTTGTTCTATGGTTAGCATTTCTTAATTCTCTTAGTAATTTAACAGTCTTTTAAACTTTCAGAGCTGTTTGAGTGAGCACTTTTTCGTTTTTATACTTGTTTCTTTTTTAACATTCTCCAAGAACATGAAAAAATATATTGTCAATTAATGTCAGCAGAGTTCTATTTAAAAAGTGGTTTGACTTTTTTTTTTAGAGGCTTTCCATAAAACGTTAGGAGTATCTATAGTTTTCTTTTTCGGCCCTCCAAAATTTTCAAGAATGCTTAAAAGCATACAAATAATTTGAATGCAATGTTGATTAATGGCTGAATGACTAGGTTATTTGGAATGAAAAATTTTCCTGACTATTCATCTTTATTTTCTCTCCCTCCAGCTTTACATCATGCCTGTAACTGCAATGTTAAAGCTAAGTCAATGGCTAAGACATTGCAGGAATGTCATACAATAGCTTGGCCCAGCAACAGGCCCCCCCATCTTGCATCTGTAAATGTTGGAGAACCTGGTCCTGTCTTCATTGAAAGCACAACCATGGTTTACAGACCTCCTCACAATCCCTAAGTAGCCCTTGCATTTCCGTAAGGTATGCCTATCGTCAGGCTGTGAGGAAAGCTCCCCAGCATCTGTATGATTTGTGATCTGATGTGCATCTTGGATTTGTTCACTTGGTTCACTATTCACTATTGAGTTTAATGAGCTTGAAGTTATGAAAACACCATTTGGATAAAGTATTAGCCTAACATTGAGATTTATATGAAGAATAGATGAACAAAATAAACTTCAAAAGGCATAAATAAGCGCCAGACTCAAAATCTGGACAATCTCCGAGAGACATTTTGGGCTCAGCTGTCAGATAACACTAGAAAAGTAACTGTGTTAGGAAGGGACAAATTATTTTCTGTGGTCTAGTATCAACAAGACCTTAACTGAGTGCAATAGGAATTTAAATCAAAAAAGAAGAAAGATGTCTTGTCAGACAACCTTTCTATCTATGTAAGAACTGTCTTCCCACTCAACCTTAGTCTTTACCTGCTGTGACTCCTTAGAGGAGATGCAGGCTGCTCGTGGTGAGCAGCACAAAAATGAGAGCCAAGACAGCCAGAGCAGTGTTCTGAGAAATACAACATGTGGTGATAGGAAAGGGCTGTCTGCAGTACAGGGCCCATGGCAGCGCAGCGCTGCAGCGCTGCATGGAGCTGGGCCAGGGCAGCCACCCTCCTCCTTGCCTGGAATAGAACTACTGTCTCCATCACAGGCATTGACGTCCTTCTGCACTCATCAGTAAGCAGACACTCTGCTGAGTTCCCATTGTGATTATAAGGGCCTTTGTCTCCACATTGACTCTCCTCAATAATGTGGATTGAACAAGTTGGGTGGACTGTACAGATCCTACTCATTTTCTTGTTCCCTCAAAACTGACCTGTTCTAGCAAAGGATTTCTGTTGCCTTGTTTGCTGCATTTTCCTTCATTTAAAATATTTCTATAAATACCAATGATTTCTATTTTATAAGTAATAGTCTCTTCTAAAAATAATACATATGAACATCTTTCAAGGTTCCTCAGTACTGTGTGCCACTAAATAAACCATGTGTGGTGTACAAAAAGCAGTTGGAAAGACAGCCTCACTCACAAACCCTGAACATGTTGTTTTCTTAAGAACATCTCTCGTAGCTTAAAGTTCTTGGTTTTATCTGTCATTTCACCTATTTTAGCTACAAAAAAATATTTTCATATGCCACACAAAAGCTTTTGGTTTAATACAATAGTCTAGTTTCATAGCACTTAACTGCTGTGAAACTAGGCTATTAACCAATTAACACCAAATACCTTCCAGTTACAACGATCCTCTACACAATATTCAAATCCTTAAAATTTGCTGACAACTTGTAGTTGCCCTCAATTTACAGAAAAACTCAGGGCATTCAATTTCTGATCTTTCAAAATAATACCCATGATAAAGTTCAGCAAGGATACCAAGCAGGAAACTACTTAAAAACAAATGCGGCAGAAATAAATTAATACACAGTATTCTTTTTCAGTTGTGAATATAAAAGGTGACTTACTCTTTTAGTTAGCTGGGTGTCCATCATGAAATTATGCACATGTTTTTCAGCTTTGGTAAGTTCTAACTTCCTTGCCACCACAGCTACCACCAGTGCAGTGCACCCAGCACCCTGAAAACAATAAAACAAACCCCCAAGATGTTACTACTACCTTCTGCAGAGTTTTTAGAGGAAGTTTCTCCTTTCCTGTAGAAGTATGGCAGACATCAGGTGATTCATCCCAGGTAAATACAGTGAACATGCTACAGCTATTTCATTTCAGAGTATTCTGAAAATTCAGTATTTACAGGCTGGTAAACTGTCAAGGCATCAAAATAATTAGTGAGCATAATCATTTAAGCGTTCTGCTTTTCTTTTTCCTGCAGAGGTTGAAAATCTGAACATATCCCATTTCTAATGCATAAACAAAGGGGGTGATAAAAACAAATTTTTAAACCCAGAATGCTAGAAACTGATAACCCTGTTCTTAATCAAGGTTATAGCAACTGCTAAAGAGGAATTAAGATTAGATTACTATTTAGCACACACACACCAAAAAGAAAAGTTTCTTAGGATTTACTGCAGGGCCTAAAAATAATAGAAAAATTAGTATTTACTCACTTAAGTATATTTTCCTGTTGTTCTGACTCATTCAGTGATCTATTCCTATAACAGTTCTGCTTATCTTATTACCACATAAAATAGAACACATATACAGGACCATGTCTTCGAAACGTGGACGGACAAAATGCCAATTTTCTAATTTGTGCTGTGCATATGTACACACATGCATGTATATACATGGACATGCATGTGCACAACAGGCTAATTCCAGAAGATGCCCATCTCTTTGGAATGACAGTGTCTTTCTCAGCATCACAAATTTAAATGCTTCTTTACGGGTCAGGTGCAACAGAAAGTAGGCTAAAATGAGCCAGGTAATAAGCAGTATCAATTATGCACATCTAGAGGTATCATCTACTTTACATTATTTATAAATTCTGCTGCCTTAATATTTTGTTTTAATAAAAAAAAAAATACAGCTTCTTTAAAAAAAACTCATTAAGTATATGAGACTGTGGTTAACTAGCAGGTTGATTCCAATCTAGTTCTTATTACACTTATGCCAAGTTACTCTCCAATATAAGCAATCTCTCATTGCTTCTCATTGAAGCTTAACACATTTTCATTCACAGAGCTTTTTTCTACTCATTCTTAATTTCTCCCATAGATTTATTCCCTATCCCCCACATCTATAACTCGTAGCCTCTCTAGGAAAATACAGAAGAAATCTCAGAATTTAGCTTCCAAAATACAAAAACCATTAATAAACATATGGAGATTGCAAAACAAATTAACTCATTCGAAACCCTTTTTCCACAGTATCCGTAAAAAACCTGGATCTTGTCTCTCTGTGCACTTACTGAGGCACACAATGAATTCTCTGAAAGTCTTCAATTAATTTCTCCATTTCCCTGGTAGTTTGTTCAAAGAAATCCATCCAATTCCTCTCAAGCACCTTGTTTTCTACAATTAGTTCTCATCTTCCATCCTCAACAGCTCTCAGAATTCCTTCAAATGACTCTTTCATAATTTTGCTGCATTTCCTGCTTCTTTCCTGTCCACAATACTAAGCCTTTTCTGTTCTCTATCTCTCTGCTGTCCAGTCTTGTGATGATGGAAGTTCATGGGAATTTACATGAAGTTTTGCTCTCTCCATGAGTCAAAATGGTGCTAAAAGTTCTTTTGCTTCTCCAGACCCAATTAACAGTAAAAAAGGAAGAATAAAACCCACACAGCTTAAGACTAAGCACTTCAGAAGCCCCCTGAGCCTTCTGAAAAGAGGACAAGGCAGGAGATTCTCTAACATGTCCTATGTCCCCAGAAAACAGAAAGTGCTCTTTAAGTCTTCTTCCTATTGAGGGAAATGCCAACATACCCTGTATAATAGCAGGGAAATTAAGATAAAAGCAGACATCTTTCGGTTCAGTATGTCAGGAAAACATTGTTTTGATTTAATGTTGATTTAATGACTTAAGCGATGTTCTGCCTGCTCACAGCAAGAAAGCTAGAATGAAAATGAGATTATTTATACAGACCCCACTGGCACGAAACACCTCTTTAAGCCAATTTACTGGGGGAGAGAAATAGTAGACAGTTCTTTCCCAATCCCCCTCAAAAAGCTACAGGAATGGTGGCAGGCAAGAGTGTGGTTTGAGGCAAAATCATTGCAGCTTTTGTGATTAAGTCCCATGCTTTTTCAATGTTGCACAGCAGCTGTAAGGGGCAAAAGCTGTCAAAAGCAGGAGTTTTATGTCTCACATAAAATATACTGCCTGCAGCATCACAGGACTGTCACTAGCAGGATGTAACAACCACCTCTATGGTGTATATGCACGGCTATATTCCTCATCTACAGAAAAAATTATTGTGATAGCAAGGTAGTCTAGATTCAGTTTAAACCTCTTGGTTTTGTGGTATTTGATGGGATCTCAGGACATGAACATGAGCTCTTTTAGTATTTCTCCAGAAGTAGGAACTAATACACTATCTGTATGTTTACATTTCACAGTACTGTGAAAGAAAAAAAAAAGAAAATCACTCATAGCAGCTTACAACAATGGCTAAAATTCCTCTCTTAACTACATAAAGCCAATTACTATTTTATGTTACGGCGACCTGCAGTACCACAAGGATTCCCTAAAGAGCTCAATATCCTTAAAAACATTAATAAAGTGAGAATGATTCAAAATTGCAAAAATTAAATGGAGGCAAAATAGTTATTTTTAAAATAGCAGCTTTGTGTGCTTGATACTTGCCATATTTTTTGCTGATTCACATGAAAATCAGTAGTTCAGCTCACATGCCCAGATTGTTATATCAATACTAGGTAATGCATCAGCTACTTATTTATTAAAATTACTCAAACTAAGTAAAAGCACTAATAATTATTTCAACTAAAGGAGGGGTTTTCTAGAGAATAAAATCCTATAAAGTCTTTTATTTGATTACTGCATTTTATAACTTTCAACCACTTTTTTTTTTTTCCAGTTTTGAACTAAATAATAAGATAACTCAAGCTCTTGTTCAGGAGAATTACATGTAAAATGAAGAAAATGAAAAAGGTAGGAATGTATGCATTTTCAGGTATCAAAGCACTAATCAATTCTATCTGTACTTCAGCTGCCTGACCATCTCCTGCCCTACAGAGTTATTGCAGTGTATTTTGGCTTGGTAAGCAGCGGGATTTTAAGGGCACTTAGGACAGAAATTATTACAACACATGCAGTGTAAGCAAATTGATCAAGCCAAGGCTAAGGTTTGACTACATTGTTCATTTGCTCCACTTAGTGGAAACAGGTAATAAGAGAATTAACCATCCATTTATTTGATAGTGTTCAAGTACTCTGTGATCAAGCATTTGCCAGCAGCCACCCATTTTAAAAGCTGATGTACCTGAATTTTTCTATTTTCCAGAAAGCACGTACAAGCTGAATGAAATTATCAATCATAATGAATGAGAGAAGAAGCCCTTAAAGATCTCAGATTTAAGAATAGGCAAGACTAGGACTCTGCAGATGAGGCGAGCAATGTCTGTTTCCTGTTTGCAAGGATCAGAAGATGAAGAACATGAATTTCATCCTGAACACACAGTATTTCTGGCTTGATATGAAGTGTAGCCTATTAGTCTACAGTAAAATCAAGAAGTCTGAAAAAAACCATATCCACAGTCTTCCAGATGAGCAAATCAAAAAACTCTGGACTTCACAGTGGCATCAGACCTCTGATGGTGATGTAGAATTTACATTTATGAGCAGTACAACCTTTAGCGTAAGGTTCACAACCATTTACGCAGGACAGAACTCATCTTGATTGTCAATCTATTTAACTGTTGTCCCTTATGAAAACAATTTGATGTAACTGCAAGCAACCTGAGGACATTCTTTGTATCTTTAATTGTAAATATGCTGTTCCTGTTAAAGACGAAGAATGAGACCTAAAGTTCAAATGCTCACGCAGGCACGCAACAATCTGTGAAAGCCATTCTCCTCTCTAGCCCTTTTTGATGTCTAGAATCCAAAGTGAGTTTCCCTGATATGTAAGTGGAAGTGTATGTTGGCATTTTACTCACATATGGTTACGCAGTTGTTAAACACTAACAGGATAATAATTTTCTCTGTTACGTAAGTCTAAATGATGACTGATAGTCCTTAAAAAAAATGAATGGAAGGATGGATTAAATTAAGGGAGAAAAAAAGTCATCAGGCATTGATGTCAAGCCCAAGCTATTTGAAAAGGGAAAGAGAAGAAAAATGAAATTAATTATATTTTAAGTTATACTTTATATTTAGCAACTGAATGAAATCCTTAAACATGACCCTCAGACAAAAGCATGACTATTAGTTGGTGTTGTCTTTCACTTTACTTGCAGCTTTCCCTATCTTCTGCATAGTCTCTCCTCTTGGCACTTAGTTGTGAATTATTGCAAGCCTCCTTTCAACTGCTATAACAAAGCAAACTATGTCTTAGACACATCAGAGATTGCTTCAGTGGTTATTTTCTTTGCCTATCATTCTTACAATGTTATCTGCTCTGTGTTGATGTAGTCTCTTCTCTATGGAATCGTATACAGAACATTTGCTCTCAGCTGCAATATTTTATGACTCCTCATGGATTTTAGCTCCAATAAGCCCTTTTAGACAAGATCCTTTGCATCACTTATTTACTTAGTAAAAGCTCCCTAGGAACATATAAATCTAATATATAGTTTTAATACCTTCCCCTTCTTTGTTTAGGATTTTACTGACTACAAACTCTAGCAAAATCAGTGAAGGTACATCAGATTCTCATCTGCCAAGATTACTTCTACGTATCCTGCATAATTCCTCCTTTCTCATTCTATTTGCTCTATGGGAATGGTAAACCCTTCAGTAATTTGGATGAGGAATACTGAAGGGCTACAGGAATATAAAATAACAATTAATAAAGGTGGTAGATCTGCATTAACCAGATATAGTGTGTATATCATACTAGACCTGACTTTGCCTTTTTCTTCCTTGTCAAAGCTATTCATCAGTATGCTTGCTACATACCAGCTGAGATGCCTTTTGCAGTCCAATCATAATCCTCTGTCTTACACAGAGTCCAAACACAGTCCAAACTCCTTCACTTATGTACCCTGAGATTTCTGCTGATATCAGCAGAATCACCATACCAAAACTGACTAACTAAAAGTTGCTACAGAGAATTTTACATTACAGTAAACCACAGCTCACGCAGCTATGGCAGTTGGAGGGAAAAGGCTGATGTTTCCCACAGCACACAATGAAAATGTGGCTATAGAACCTGGATCAAAACCATGCCTTTACTACCACTCAAAAGTGCTAAGACTGAAGGCTCACACTGCTGCAAGACAGTGATTGCAAAACTGCAGGATTCAGACTTCAAGTGCAGTCTAGCATGTACGTCTAACATTTTTGTCAAAGCCCAGTTTTACTGACAGCCAGCAGTTTATTTAAGGCAAATAAAGCTTAGCACTGGCTGCATTTTCAGTTAGAATTGAAAGCAGCATTTGGTCAGTAGAGAAACCCTGTAGTCCTTGAAGTAAATGCCTCTGGCATTGTCACTTGGTTCTTTTTTTGATAAGGTTTTGAAATACCTTTACAAGACAACAATGAATTGAGTCACTCCTGCAGCCACTTGGAGGGTGCTATTGGTGAGAAGTGAAACACTGTGTATCAGTGTCTCTGTTGAAAGTCACCTGGCATCTTTTATTTACTGGATTAGAAGGGAAATGCAATCTTTAGTGGTGTAGGTGTCACAAAAATGTCCTGCTATACTTGCCTGTAGCTGAAAGAAGGCAGTTGCCACATTTCTTGCTCACTTCCCTTGGGATCCACTGAGGGAGAGAGAAGGTGCACTTTGCAGACATATGGTTCTGGTGGGAAATTTAGCTCTGCACCAGAAAAGGCACAACTTTCCTCCTGCTGCTCTGCATAAAATGAAAATCCTGTAAGAATTTAAACAGGCATTTTTGTTCATTTGGCTCTCTCAAAGGTGGACATACATGACCACCAGGGAAGGGGGGAAAAATGAAAAAAATGTTGCTTGAAGTAAAAAAATCCCTCTCCAAAACAAGAAAGACAGAGGCTAGGGAAATGGTGCTGTATAAATGTGGGTTTGCATTTGTCACTGTTTACTGGGAGAGATGCATCACCTTGAAAGACTGAAATAAAATGAGTAATAAGACAACAACTATGCCATCTCAGCCAAAAGAGTGGCCTAAAATATCTTTGCATTATTTATACTGTCATGTATTCAGTATTTGCCTGGCTACTATTGTCTTCAGTGGAGTTTGTCTGCATCATATCTAGAATTTTATTGTAACATTAAAACTTCTGATCTACATAAGAGTAGGTGAGCAGATTTGTTTGCTTCTAATTAGTCCATAAGGTTTTTAGCAATGTTGCAAAAATAAAAATTATTGAGACAATTAAATGTTATGTATAAATGTGAAATTGTTTAAATACTGTCACACATAAGAATGGGTAGTTATAAGTGAGGGTGAAGTAAACTTCTTGAGAAATGAAAGCTGGGTACTAGGAGAGACATCCTGTGATAGCACAGGACATAATGATTTATAACATGAAGATAATATCTCTTCTACAGGGGAACCTATAAATGACTGTAGTGTTAACTCAGGGTAGCCTGACAATTGAATATGCCCTGTTGACTGGGCTTCTGGTAAACCTTCAGTGGTTATAACAGCAAAAACACCCTGGAGAGTTTATCCCAAAACACATAAAAAAACTTTTTGGTTTTTTCATTAAATGAGCATGCTTAACAGCCTATAAGGCTGATGGGAAATATCACTTAATAATTCAGGATGAAATCTACAAGTGGTGTTCTTGTTCTTCACCTGTATTGTAAATACAAAAGTTTCATGAGAATATGTGTAAAAGTATATGAAAACTGCTGTATTAAATCTAAGGTTATTGCAAATGAAATTACATTTTCTCAGAACAAAGAAGTTTTGCTTCAACAGTCATCATGCTCCAGTCATACCTATGTAAACAACGACAGCATGAGACAACTGCTTCTCATTCCAGCCAGGAACTAACTGCCTTTGCATTTACTGAAATGCATCCATAACTAGACCTAAATAAGAAACAGTTCCTGGTCCTCTGACCCTTCTAAAACTTTCCTGCTCTACTGGTACAAACTAAAGACCTTCTGAAGAAGCATTTTTCCCTTAATTTTTCTAGTTTTGAAATACGGGGAAACCTTTAAGAGACGTTGTTTACTCAAACGAAGTAGAGCCTCTGCCATTCTCTCACCTTTCAGATTACTGCCCCCTCAACCACTACTTAAGGGATCACGTTTTGAAGCTTCTCAACTTGATTTTGATAATTTATTATTGTTTACTTCAGCTATAAATTTCATTACAAAATGCCACAGACATAAAACAATCCCAAACTATCTTTATTCCCTACAAAACCTTCCATTTTTGCAATTTGTTGTGCTGGAGCAACAATAGTAGAGGAGCTGACAAATTTCTCAGCAGCCCACCTTTTAATAGCTTTATCCCTAAGAATGTAGGCATCACTAACTGTCTTCTTCATATAAAATTTCTGCTGAATACACTGTCTATTTAGGTTGTACTATGCTAGAAGGAAAAAACACAATCTGTTCTAAATCCTGATGTCACTTATATTTATTACTGAATTACCAGAATCAACTGAATTATATTCCAGCATACATCTGAGACATGGACCCAAGATGCTATCAATTCACTTGAAAAGCGTTTCATATTTCCTGTACTCTCAGGGAAGTAAAAACTGAGCAGTGTTCAAGACATTTGAAATATTGTCTTATCCACAGAACTATTCACCACAGTGCTCTAACTAGAATTGATCATACCTTTTCAGCTTTTGGAGTGTAATTCAAAATACATTTCTGTATTTCATAAACCATTATGTTTCTCTGACACACTACACAATTAAACAATGTGAACAAAAGTTTTCATAAAATCACGCAATGTTTTAGGCATTACTGTGCTCAATCAATTTATGATCTTTTTGTACATCATACATAAAGTTCTACAAAATAATTTTCATATTTGCTCAAATCTGATGTTTACCTTATTGTTCTCTTTTTCAGGACTTATCCTAGGAGATACGCAGACAATATTAACCATGAGTTGAATGTACTTGTTTTTCACCTCTCTTTCTTACAATCTAGCAACTATTAAATTTCAGAAATAATACAGTTCAGATTTTGCTACCAACAAAAAATAAGACAGTTAGGAACTGCTACTCTAAGTGCCATATTCCTCTATAGATAGTTCTCTGTATTTGTTGGTAAGACTGGGCTGTCTACAATTTCTATTTACACAAACATCACAATTGAGCCTTGGATGAAGAGTTCTCTGTTCTTACAGCAAAAACACCTTAACCTCATCACTTTTTTCATGATACATAGGAAAGAAACAGAAATAAATGCAGACTTCCAAAAGACATTAAAACATTCAGAATGAGAAGTTTTAGCATGAGATCCTATTAACTTTTGATTCACCATTTGGAACTAATGAAAATTGTTGTCCCTAAAGCCAGATCATACACTACGACTGCATTGCAACTACTCTAATAAGAATACTTCATCTACATGAGCACTTCATATACAGTAGCTAAAAGATGCCACTTAAAATTTTTGCAAGGAAAAACTCCAATCTTGTCCAGAGCTATTGTATACATTTAAGAAACTTTCCTTATTTATTTGGTACTTTCATAGGCCTAACATCTCTTTGAAGTTCATTTCAACTAGAGAAGCAATTAAAGAATAATTTCCACATTAGCAAAGCAGACACTGAAATAACATCTATATCATTTAAAGCAAACTTCATCAAGCTATACCCAACCAATGGTATCCTGGGAAAGGACAATTGCAATTCATCCATTTTATTTGTAGCAACATAGGTTTGGCCTACATGTCTGTTTCAAACTGTTAGTGGGCAGCTTTGCAGGAAGATTCTACATCACAAACTTTGCATCATACAATACATGCACCACCTCACCACATAATGCTGGATCTAAAAGTAAAAATGTCTTTCTTAAAATTTGTATCAGGTTCTTGTATTGTGTAACTGCAAAAGCTTACAAAGGTCTGCAAAAGTTATCCATCTCTCAGTCCATAATTACGCACTTTTCAACATTACATTCCTTCTTACCAATTTCTACTGACCTTCTTTAAGTTTTTGCTAACTTCATCATTCTTTTTATAAACCAAGAAAAAATTTTTCTAACTATTCCAAGGCCCTAGCTGCAAAAAGCCATTAAGAAAGTGGATGTGCTGCTTACATAGGCAGTTCTGCTTAGAAAACATACAAGCAGAGTGTTCCAGCTGTAGCTGAGATCACCTCGCTGATGATGAGCATCTGAGAGACCTGCTTGGGTGGGCACTGGCAACCAGGCATGGCATCTTCAGTAGGCATACAGCACATGCAAATGCAGTACACCAGTAAGCTGCACAGCATGGTAAAGATGCCATAGGTCTCTCTATTTCCCCTCCATCCTATCCTGAGAACAGTGACAGCAGCTGTATGTGTATCCATCCATGACACTCTTGAAGACCTATCTAATGTATACTGGCGGCAGAGGATACATTTGCTACGGATTTACAGCCCACGTGGCCCACAGTATACTACTGCTGCCTAGTAAAGTCTCAATGGAAAAAAACCAAAGATTGGTAATTGAGTTGAAGCATCCAGTTCAGTTTCACTTGCTTCACTGTAAAACACCTCTGCATTGACCCCTCTTCATAATATGCTGTTTGTTTATGTGTGCCTATTTTTATAAAAGTTTCATATATTTAAGTGCTTTGCAAGATCAAAATGTAAATTGTTCATATTTATTCATTGTTTGCCTTTTTTTGTTCACAGAGGTGGGGTTTTTTTTTGGTTTTTTTGGGGGGGGATTTTTGTTTCTTTTTCCCAATTTCTCTAATACATTAATCAAACTTCTTTGTTATCTTACTCTCAACAATTCTCAAGGCATTTTTCCTTTTGGCACAATCTGAATATGTGTATAGATTTTCCTATTTTCCAGAAGTGGGCATTTGTAGAGTTTAAAAGATGTCACTTGACACTAGTGACCCAAGACAGCAGTAGTTACAATTTCAGTCACCATCAAAACTTGGTGCCACCAGCAGACTACACAAAATCCACTTCCCAGGCTGGAGTACAAGGCAGAGCTCAGCCTGAGCACTCCCATCTCCATTGCAGAGAAAGCAGCACCTGAGGCAGAAGTGAGAGAACAGAATGGCACCAGGACGGTTCCTTCATAACGATGAACGCACCAAAGGAGGCTTCCTTGGGCCACCCGTTTCACAAAGCCAATATTAACTCTTCAGTGCTATGTGTAACTACTCTTGTATTCACACATACTTCTATTTATTCCCTCTTTCATCCTTTTTAATAGGAATGTTACCCAAAAGCAAACACTCAGTAGTATTTGGCATTGATCACACTAATCCAATGCATTTGCTGCTTCATATGCTAGTGAATTTCACTTTACCTCTTAAAATCAAATATACATTTTTATTTTACTACATCCATTCAACAATTACCCTTGTGTGTCTTTTAATTAGACCATTAACTATTCCTATTGAAATAAAAATCACTAAGTCTGTTCTTTTAGGACTTTATATTTTCCACAACAAACATTAATTAGTTACTAAACAAGTTTCAGAAGGGTAATTGGTTTAAAATAATGATATTCAAGACCTGTAAGCTTTTCAGTAGTGCAGGTTAGGCTAGAAGAGAGTTCATTATTATATTTACTGTGCCATACCTCATATTCCTCTGGTCCTTTATAAACACAAACCAAACTCAAACAAAATGCAAGCTCTAAAAAGCCCAGAGTAATTCCAGCATCTGACTTTTTCTCATTGCTCCATTTTTTTTTCTCCAAGATTAATGTAATTAACAGGACTTATAATCACTAAAAAACCCAATCAGAGATATGAAGCTATCATCCATACATTTTACAAGTCTACTAGTTGTGAAAAAGAGATGCCAATGTGTGAAAACAGTATGTATAAATCCGCATTTGAGTTTTTCATGGAAGCAGTGGAAGCCACTTTCTATGAGGGTTCTATCCTCGTTCTGCAATGCCCACACTGCGAGGTGGCAATAAACACTGCTTCTCCATCCCCTTTCCTAGTGAATTTATGACCACATTTCTTTTACTCTGGCATCAATATCCAGCACAGAAAAAAAAGTAAAGGTGAATACCCCAGAACATGGCAGATTTGAGCTCAGCAAACAGCCTCTAAAATAGCCCTCTGAGCCATTCCTCTGCTTTTAGCCTGTACTTTTCAACTCCACTGTAAACTCTGTATTAAGGGAGTTATGCATTTACCACCTTTTGCAAAATATAGTGGAAGTCTTTATCAATCTTTATCAATAAACTGAATAAGGTTTTTTAAAATTTTTTTGAAGCATTTCTAAAAAAAATCCTTAAACATTCAAAAAAAAAAGCTTTTTTATTTTCTGGACATAAAATATACACTTATAATAAACAAATATTCTATCAACCTATCTGCTCAAAAGGGGCAACACTTTGATACTGTTTGCTTGGCAAAAATTCAGAAGCAAGTGTGTATCATATTGTTGTATACAGTACATATATGAGAATCATCCAGCCTTTCTCATTCACAGGGATATTCACACAAAAGTTTTTACAAGTAAGAGTGTCAAAGTCCAGAACTTGTTTACATCTAATTTACTGTAGATATATGTAAATTTTCCCGGCATTACAATACATTGCCTTACTCCCTGCCCAACTTTGACCAAATGGTACAGTACAAAAAAGTAAAACCAGACATTAAATACACTTTATAAACATACTGAGCATGCACGTCCGAACAGTTTCTGCATGGTATCAATGGTAGCAAAAGCTCTTACTGTGCAAATCACACAACACAAATCCACTTAAGCAATGGACTGCTATGAATAATGTAAGACTTGTAAGAAATAGAGTAGAAAACTATGATCAAAAAAAGACTTTTAAGTTTAGCCACCATTATGTATCTTTGTGATTGATTTTAAGAAATGAAAGTCAGAACTGAAGATCCATTATTAGTACTGGTCCAATTACAAGTGACCAAATATGATCAAGATGATATGACCTTAACATTTAATGAAAGACTTCACTGAGATTTTTGAAGCTATGAATTATGTCAGGGTGCATTTTGTTCCTCTGTATTTCATTACACTGCTACTAAATTTTTGCCTGAAGACGAAGAAAACTCCATTTCATTAACAGGAATGAAAAGACTCTGGGAATGGTCTGATTAAGTATACACTCTACAAAACAGCAGATAGATATTTCTTTCTGACTACCATAAGTTTTGGGCTTAATTTCAAACTACTTAACAGCAAATATAGTCTCATATCCAATTAACAAATTCACTCACCATGATTCCAGTAAGTAAACAGACCCCTTTTCCACAGTATGTATTTGGTACCATATCCCCATATCCAATGGATAGAAAAGTTATTGAAATCAACCACATTGCTCCAAGGAAATTGCTAGTAACATCCTGTTGGTCATGGTATCTGAAAAGAAGAAGAAAATTTCTTTATCATGAAATTATTTGTTAAATTATTGTGCTCTCAGAAAAAAAATTGCATTAACTGGTCATACAACCATTTTTGTATACAATCTCATTTTAAAAGCAGCTGTAAGGAATTAAATATAACTCAAATACAATTACATCAGCAGTAACTAATCAGAAGGTATAAAAATAGCACCAACAGTAGAAATGGTTTATAATTCAGTATTTGGTTATTATTGTAAAGTAACAGAAATCTCTTTGTTTTTAACAGAATCTCTTCACCAGGGGTACCAATCCTGGTAATATTCTGCAGCAGCATTAAGACACCAGTCTACCTTAGTTGCTACAATCTGAGGCAAATATGAGAGTCAGAAAAGGTTGTGTGCACAACCAGACAGCAGAGGACATCTTCATCTCCTTGTCCTAAAGGCAAGTCTGTGATCAGAAATCCAATCCTGAGCTAACACATAAATGCTGACTTAGACAACCTATGGTCTTCCCTCTCCTTCTACAAGTTCAAGGTAAATAAAAAAGTATGCCATTGTATTTCTCACCATCAGAAGACGTGCACCTTAAATATAGCAAAAACTCCCTGTAGTGTTAAGTCAGCTGTTATGTGAAATTTTATGATGTGCCATTTCTTGTTTCAATGTTATAGTAGAATATGTTCGTTTTTTCCCTTCCAAAAACCCCCAAGTTCACATTAATAATGTTGTCTTTATATGACATATATACCTGATAGAAGGTCAAGGTACATTTCAGGTTTAAAAACCTGTTGTCACCACTCACTCTATGGTGGGAAAAAAAATACCTAATAGCCTAAAGTAGGTGGAATTTTGCTTCCTGGACAGAGCAGCTCTGCCACAGAGACTATCTGCAGCAGCCAATGCAGACTAAAGGTTGCAATCACCCCTGCAGCTGCTGTGAAGCCTCAGGTTAACTAAATGCTATTAGATTCCCCAAGGGTATTATTTTGGCCAGTCCCTAAATCTGTGTCTCACAGAGGGCCACAGAAGGACATCTATTTAATTAGCTCACAAACCTGGAAACAACCTGCTTCCCACAACTGAAATTACTGCTTCTGTTTCCTTCTTTCCAGACCGCAGTCTCCAAGAGGGACCAAGAATGCAGAGCAAGCATACAGGCACTCTCAAAAAATTCCCTATTCTCACACTTGCAAGATATTCATCATAAATATCTACAAAATAACTATCTTCAAAGTCCCACCCTATGTTTTGATGATTACAGCAACATAAAAGCTCTTTGACTGCCAGAGACCACTTCAATCAAGTCTGTTCCACACTTCACCTGCATTTTCCTCTCTCCTGGTATCTGTGTTGTCTCTTACATACTTTATACAAGTTTTTCTCTTTTGTCTAGAACAAAACCTAGAACAATGTAGTTAAAAGCCCACATTTGGAGGTCCTAAAGCATAAACAATGATAACCACAACAACAAAGACAGTAAAAAAAAGAACAGCAGACGTAACTCATGACCACAAAGATCTGCATATAGCAAAACAATCTGACTTCTTTTTTTTTTGACTGCACTAGAAGATATGGATTCTAGTCTCCACTTAACAATGTAGCAAGTAACAGCTGTGAAATACATAGATGCAGAGGGATGCATCCAGGAAGCAAGAAGAAAGTCTGTGTACCTATCATGCTAATCCCTACAGAGTATCAAGTAAGAGATATGATCCGTAGGGTCCGGATGAGCTTCACAAAAGGGTACTAAAGCCACAATACATTCTAAGTTTAGCAACTCAGGTAAATATTAATAAATGCTCACATAAATATTTATAATACATTTCTTTAATGCCTCTATTTGGATTTTGAATCTGGTCATTTCCATGTTTGATATGACTGAAAAGGGAACATACAAAGACAACTCACCAAGTTTCATAAATAAATAACCTATAAGGAATGTCAAAACTAAGCCTTGGACAACAGGAGGAAGAGATAATGGGAGTGTTTATCCACTTATCCTCCTTTATCCATGTCAGAAAACATACAAGCCAATATAGGTTCTTTTAAAAAGTTTATATAAATCTTAAAAAGTACATGAAAAGTTTTTCAAGTTTCATTGGAGACACGGAGACAAGTAAGGTTCCCTAGATGAACTATTCATTAAAGCCATCTACATCAATATTTGTTAGCCCAATTTAAGAATGTGTTTAAATGTTTCCATCTTGTTAGCTGATACCTCCTGGATTTCCTACTTTGGAGTATTTCACCTAGTTATGATTTTAAGGCTATAGTTCAGGAATCAGCAATGAATTTACTGTGATTAAGAAACAAAGGCTATTTCATGTCCTCCCTATTACTGCAACTGCTCAAGCACAGTAGGGCGTGTAGATTACATAATTTGCCTAATTTAATATTTAAAAAAAACACGAAAATCTTTTCTCTTGCAACTGTATATGGAAAGTTAAAGAGCTGACTTCTCAAGTTAAAAATCGCTAAGTAAAATTGAGACAATATAAACTGGTAACGCACTCATGATAATCCTATTATTTCTTTGTGATTTTTTAAGGAAATGGTTTAATCTTGTCTCATTTTTGTTGTAACCTCACAAAATTTTTTAATCTCTGTGGTTAGCAGTTCTGGTATATGTCTACACATGTAGACATGTAGATGGAGTCTTTATCCACTTATCTGGATTTGGATTTTCATAAGATAACAGTTGCGACAGCATAGATTTCCAAGTACTTTACTATGTCACTGGCCACCACTATCACTTGGAACTCAAGCCTGAGCCAGCAAAGCCAGGAGAGTCTTCTGCTACCTGTGTCTACAATCAGATAAAAAATTATTGTATCTGTATCAAAGCAGGAGAAGTGGTATCTTAAGAAAGTAGTTTTGCACAATCTTACTTGTACAGTCATGGAAATGGCTAAAAATTAACACTAGAGGTATTTAAATTGCTTTGTTTAGAGGAGGGGGAAAGAAATAAATCCACTCCCTTTAGACTTGGTTTCAAAGTTATCCCAGAATCAAATACTGAACCTTTCCATTTATGCCAGGAATAGAGACAGGGGCACAGCAGAAGTTAAACCTTCTCATGTTTTCTGTAAGTGCAGCTATAATGTATGGCACCAAAAGTCACCAGAAGACCTCATAAAAGCCATTCCAACAACTGTATCTTTCACTTCACTACTGAGATCATCCCCAGTAGAGCCAATTCCCGTGGACATTATAGAGAGAAGAAAACTCAACCACACCAGCACTGGAGGACAGCTGTCTCACTCACTGTCAGTCATCATAAGCCACTGCAAACATCTCCTCATTCCAGCTGGACTGTGAAAGATGGCTTGGACAAAACACATTCCAATATTCAACTGTAGTTTTCCTAAAGTATCCATTCACTCTATATCGAGACTTCTGAAATCCAACAGGAAAACACTTTACTATGAAAAGCCAGGAAATTTGAAAGCTCAGAATTAAAGAAAAGGAAACAAAGATTTCCTTTCAGTGACAAGTTTCCCACAAAGCAGAATCTTGTATTATCATTCAAATTCCAAAACAGAAGATTTGTCGTCATAAATTATTATTTATATAAAGGTTTTTATTTTTAGAAATTCATTTTTAAATTAGTCCTGACAAATATATTCACGCAAATATTTAAAGCCCATTATTCTTAATCAATAAAAACTTGCATAAGAAAGATACTGAATCACTTGAAGATAAGAACTAGTATTTAGTTGTATTAAAACTAGTATTTAACTGTATTAAAACTGCACCTATGTACAGTTTGATTTTCTTGATTACACCCAGCCTCACACAGCTGCAGAATAAAGGGTCATTTAGAAAAGCTATGTATTCCTGCAGTGTACAAAAATCATTGGCTGAAGTCACACAGGCTTAAGAATTATTTATCACACTTCTTTTCTAATAAGGGATATGTCAGCAGGCAGGCAGTGCTGCAGCTGAAACACACTCTTCACCAGGCAATCATCATCCTGTGAAACATCACTATCCAGTTCCAGCAATCAGCATATATAAGTCTTGACATCACTCTAATTTAAACCAAAAATAGCTGAATGATTATATTTGTGAAAAAATAGCATGGCTGAATTCCTTCTTAAGCATAACTCACTGGGAGTTTTACAACTCATCTCAGAAAAATATAAATACATTCCTCAGGTGACAGTACTGTAGCACCTTTGTATGTCAAAGAAAATTTTCAAATTCTTTATCAAACAGCAGTCTCTTTCTTCTGCTTTCACTTTTGGTATAATGATTTTCAGTATTGCTTTCCTTCCCTGTTTGTGTGTGATGAAGTTTCATTTAATTGGTAGAACACTTGCTTTAGCTGAATGCAATTATCACACATTCACATCTGGACATCTAAGACACATTCATCTTAAAAAGAGATTAATATAAAGTAATCAAGTATAACATTAAGCTTGACCACTGGTGCATTAACTTACACTCAGCAATTTCAACACAGCTACTCTTGACTCCATTAACAGCCTCTGTAAAATTTGCTATCTTTAGTTTTGCCTTCTTGAGCAAGTCAAGAAAAGAACTAAAAATGACTGAAAATATGACCATTTATGTAGGGAAGAAAATGGACTGCTTTTACCATAATCATGAAGAAAGTCCTGGCAATGGCAATTCAGACTGAGTTTTTTCTTGTCAAATCTTAAAAGCTTTTAGATTACTAACAGCTGGAAACAGGCTTATCCCATTAAATCAGAAACTTGTCAAGGCTCTGTTGAGAAACTGATTGATCTAATCACCTATTAGAGCTCCACTACAGTATCAGGCCCTTCTGTCACTAACTGCCTTTTTAATCTCAGTTAGATGGTTAGTACTGGCAACATTTTAGCTGTGAGGATAAGAGAGATGCCTTTGTATTCCTTCTCCCTTCCTCCTGTTTAAAAGAAAGGAGAAAAGAAATCCATAGTGGCACATGGAAGGAACAGTGGGGCAGACTCTAAATATGATGAAGTCAATGGAAGAAATTTTGCCTGCTTTGATAGGCTTAGAATCAGGTGGTCGGCCTGGAAAAAAATGTATGCTGCTCCTTATCTTTTTTTTTTAAAACATCTGTTGATGTCCCCCAAATATTTATGAAGAGCACCAAAAATGTTTTTGTAACAATAACTGCTTAATGAAAGTACAAAACACCACAACAAATGCCTGCATTTCAAACAGACTGACTCACAACAGTAGCAGTTGTGAACCCAATCAAAAGTAATGGGTAAGAGTCAGCTGACTGGATTGCTTCTATCACAGCCAAAAATATTCATGTTTTTTCTGCTAAGAGCATCTTCAGACTATTTAACAGAGAGTTAATAAAACAAAGAAATGTGATGTATTCTATGCAATTAACATAAGTTATTATGCTAGATAAGATGAAAGAAAAATATAATCTAAAAAAACCCCAAAAGGACATAGGAGAGAAAAATCAACACCAAATCAGATGGGTGAGATAGAATGTTTTAAGAAATTTTATGATTATTTTTTTAATATAAATTATGGTTTAAATATAAGGGTGAAGACAAAATTACCCCTAGTTGCTACCAGATACACACCCATCAATGCCTGAGCAACAGATAACCCACCAGTAGAGAAACAAGGATTAATTGCCATCTTTTACTACGGGTGCCAAGTTTTTATTTGTCCTCCACTGGTGGAGGTCTTGTCTTCAATGGTGCTGTAGAGAACTGATGCTGTGATAAATCAGGATATCTGACTGCAGTTGTAGTAGATGGGAATATTTTCTATCTTTCAAAAAGATTCCATTCAGTTACAAGCAAAAAAAGCTGCTAAAGTGCCTTAAATTATCTGAACTTTTTTTTACCATGCTTTCAACAATAGTGTTAAGAATCTTAAGAAGAATCTGTTAAATCAATTCTGTAAGTATTGAGAAATTGGGAAAGCTTAAAATTTGTGACAGACAGCAATCCACTAGAAAAAACAGAAGGAAAGATAGGAGAGCTCAGTATCAAAGTATCAAAAAGTAATCCTGCAAATAAAGTGGTAACTACTGCTTCAGAAGGTCCTGACTATATGAAAACAATAACGTTTCTAATCAAAGTTTTCAGAGAGTTTAAGGAGAATTTTTTTCTTGCCTCAATTAAGAAACACACCCACCTCTCCTCAAGCCCCAGTTTTGGTACTTATCCTGCAGTACAGGCGTATTCTTACTCCCACTGTGTTCTTTTCAGTAGTTTCAAGCTATTTTGCTCCTGCAGTGGCATACTGTAGTTGTGACTTGTTGTGACTCAGTAGAATAATGAATATTCCTAAAACTCTTGGAAAGCTGTACAAGAAGTCCTAAACAAACCCTTAACTTCAAGAGACCTGAATGACCTTTGTCTACAGATGCATTTTTAAACATATAATCTGACTGTTTTGAAAAACAATGAGGTTCACTGTCCCTAAACATGGCTCATTTTAATAAAGTTAAATATGCACAACAGAACAGAAAGTAAGGCACGTAGGAATACCTTTGGGTCTCTCAGAGGTGAAAGCTGGGACTAGAAGTACCAGCTGTCACAAAGGTTCCATGACTGATTCTTCTCATTTCAAAAAACTTACATTAATTATTCTTTGTACAAAATTCTGATTAATCTTAAGTATTTGGACTAACACATTTTATTATGTTCAGACTGCCTTCCTTCAGAAAGATCAATCTTCTTCATGTTCTAGAGAGGGCTCAGTAATTCAGCTTCTCTCAGTTTGGCTTCTTTACATTTGATAATATTCCCCACCAATATAAAGAGTTTGCATGTTTAAAGGAGTGCCTTTAGATATTAAAAAACTCAACTCCCTAGCCTTTTCCAGTTCTCACATACACACCCAGACTCTGCAGAATATGCCTCATATGCATGTGAAGCATATGCTCCATGTGTTTCATGCAGAAGCATGCTTCATATAGGCACAAGATTTAAGAGGCAAAATCAGGCCTTAATGGTTGGTTTTAGTTTCTGGATCAGGAGTAGCAATCAGCACCAAAACCAGTATGGTATGCTTATTCATGGACTTTGGCACAAGTATTACAGTGTGCTTCAGAATTCCACAAAAAACACACTAGTATCTTTTCCAATGCAAAGCACAACTGGTCACAGCACAGAATACATCATTGGCTTAGTATTTTTGGCCTCACTTTTTTGGAAATGAAAGATCACGTTTTAATATTTCATAGCTCTCTGACAGCCTCTTTGGATGAAATTAAGATTTTTGTTACAGCTGATGATTATTTTGGTGGCCTTTACCTTCCAAGCTCTCAGCTCCCAACTTCACAGTTTGACTAGCCTGTATGCCTAAAGCTCTGGCTAGAGCCCAATGATTTCAAAGTACTCTACAATGACACGCATGTTTAAAAATAATTCTCTTATGTTAGACATAAAAAAATTGCATAACACCGCAATTCTGCATTTTGCCAAAAATAGTGGCATATCCCAAAGAAGTAAAATAGCCTATTAAATGCATCAGTATCCATACATGGAGCAACCTGGAAAAAATTCTTAGTGAACAAGCAATACATCAGGCTTTCCACAAAGCACAGGAAAAATTAGTAGTTGATACCCTTTGGTTACTTTAGCAGCTTAGTGAGGAGAGCACTGACCATGGGGAGTCAACTTGTTATCAGGCTCTTCTTAAAAACAACGTTGATTTACATCAGCATCTCCATGTCACTGTTCTACCTGTTAGGATGCACGCTGTTAAAGTATCCAAGGATATATTTTTAAGCTATTTCAATCTAAAATTAAATTGAAATTGACTCTTTAATCCACTGGAGAGACTTACTGTCTGAAGAGCCTAAGAGAGAAGCTGAGAAAAGGTACCTATCACTTAAAATCCTTGACAAGCCACACTTTGAGTAAACATTAATTCTGCTTTGAAAGCAAAATTCAACAAGTAATCCAGAAAGGAGAGTGACTGCAAACAAGGTGACTATTAGAAATAAAATCTGAAATATCCAAGAGCTGCTTCTTCTGTATTTCTATAGACTATCTTTGTCAGAAGTTGTTATGTAAAATAAGCTACTATAAATATGCAGTTAATGCAATATTAAAATATATGAAAATGAAAGAAGGAAACCGAAGTGACATAAGCAAGCTTGAGAGAAAACTCCTATTTTTCCATACTTTTAAATCTTATTTTAAAATATATGAATGCATATTTCCTTAAAGCTGTATTGTTTACACAGTTTAATCAATAAAATACAATAAGAAGGAATTTTTTTTTTAAAGTTTGCTTTAATTTTTCAAGGTCCATAAAAGCACTGGCTAAATCTGTGTTATGATAGGAATATGAATCACTGAAAACCAAAGAGTTTCTTAATAGTGTGATTAATTTATTATATTCACTGGTAAATAATTCTAATCCTTCTAAAATTTTCCCTTACCTTGGATTCTGGATATCCAGATTTCCTCTGGAGATACCCTGTTATAATTTTATAACTAAACCCCTCTCAGAAAAAGGAAAGATTTTTTTTTTTTAAATTGAAATTATCAAAATCAGCAGATATCTAAAGATTCTGAATTCGTTTGCTGAAGAAAAACTTTAGAAATAGAAGTTTTAGAAAGCAGAAATAGAATTAATTGCTACAGTCTTTAAATGAAACATACCTTTTTCTTTTGGTGACATATAACAAAAGAACTAGGTAAAAGTTGCCTTTTATGGGGGGAGAAAACAGGTAAAGGTGAAATTATATAGCAAAGATTATGCTGAATTCTTCAAAAAGACTTTCTGACAGAGTACTCTGAAGGCATTCTTCTCTAATGGAACTAATTTATCATCACAAAATTTACTAGTTCTGTAGCTGATGTATTGCCTTCTATAAAAAGGAATGAAGTATGAGCTCATGGTCATAAAGCCTGCTGGTTTGGGATTTTTTGTCTAAATTTCATTAGTATATCAACAATTTTAGCAACATATGCAAGTTCTCTAATGCAACGGACATTAGGAACAAATAAATAAAATGAAATAAAATAAAAATGAAATAAAATAGAAAATAAAATAAAATAAAATAAAATAAATAATTAAATTAAATTAAATTAAATTAAATTAAATTAAATTAAATTAAATTAAAATAAAATGCCAATTCACTTTCCTTTAGAAGTGAAAAACAAAATCTTGGATTCATCAAAATGTATGTTCCGGATAAACTGGAGAATAAAATTGGTTTAAATATGACAGCACCTTACAAATAAACATTTTTAAAAATCTAGACAGAATTTACTTAGTTTGGATTAGAGCAGAAGCCTGTAATCAGTGCAAGTTTCATTGAGCTCCTCAGAACTGGGGACCAGTTTAACACTCTGTATCAGGAACACTGCTGCACCTATACGCTTAACTTAAATCAGCCAAATTGAACTTACTGTTGATTATATTTTAATTTCTTTTATAAAAAGGAATGACTGTATTTACAGTTTAGCTTCTCTAAGTCATTGATTGAAACTAAACATATTTTACTGAATATTTTTAAAAATAATTCCAAACCCAAAGTCTGTGTATTTTTGAGACTCAACTGAAAGTTGTACTGGATCTCACTAACAGTTCATTAATGAAGTACTGGGGACTATGTTTAATGATCAGAAGTACAAAAAATATAACTACGAATTATAACTATACACATAACTATGAATTGCTGTATGGAAAAAGAAACAAAGAAAGCACTTGTAACAAATATTTTTCACTTACTTTTTATGTATAAAACGTCAGCATGAGATTGTCAATATTTAAGAAAAAAACCCCAGAGTTCTCTCTTTTGAAATTTTGTTCTCTTCGTCAAAGCAATCACAAGGCTAGGAAAATACTTTGGAGTGAATTTTTGTGATTAACATAGAGATGTTATTTACAGGGATTGAGAAAAGTTATCTACACAGAAGACATTCTTGTGACTCTGTTACCGTATGTCTTCCAGCACAGTGTGTTTACACGGACCAGCTACGGGATGGAATTCTTCCACAAGATCCTCAAGGCAAATGCAAGTTGAGAGATTACCATAATTTAAGACAGGCTAGAAAAAATGTAATAGAGCTATATGTAGTACTTTACTCTGGCGATGGTAATAAAGGAACATCATCCTCACTTGCTTATACAGACCTCTGCAGTGTCACATTTGAAGACAGATGTGTTGCCCACCTAAATGCAACCAAAAAGAAAAAGCTTAAGAGACCTTCACCATAATACCTTAAATACACTAGATGCAATTATGGTTTTCTTTGCACTATTTTAGGCCTTGACATGTTGTCACCAAATTCTGTTATACTGTCAGTGTGAGATTATATGAAGTCAGAACCTTGTACTTTTCTCCCCGCTTTTGTCATTCAAAAGAGTAGAATCTGACTTTCTGCTTGTCAGGCAAAAAACCTTCCATTTTCAGTTTGTTTGCCATTTGCTTTCAGGACATAATAACTATTGTAGGGATCATCCTCATTTTAATGACAAACATGTACTAAAAACAAAGGATCTTGCACTGTTTTCTCTAAAGACTATGAACATGACACAATACTTTCTATGGATATTTCTTTTTACCAAAACCATTTTGTTACCTGATATCTTAGCCTTCATTCAAGACTTTCTTGAATGCAAGACTGCATTTTAACTGCTTTCAATGAAGTACTGAAGAAAGAATGCAATTCTGTGCTCTGAAGGAACTTGAGCAGATGATACTTTTAGAAAAAAACCCATATATTTTCACTTTGTTTTTAATGGAGGGGAGTACTCTGGATGATGTGGCAAGAAAACTTACCTTTTGCACTATCTATACTTGAAGCAGTTTATATGTAGAACATGATGGAAGAGTTCTCCAATAAACCAGGAGTTATCTAATGCCTATTGTTTACATCTTGGGCAAATTCTATGGGAATCACACCATGGTAGATGTGTGAGTTATCTATGTGACTTTCATGATTCAACTCAGTTCCTTGGTCAAGATTTAGACAGGCAAGCACATAATCAGGGGTCATGCTTAACTAAGGATGTACACAATGGGAACATTTAACTTTGGGACTGCTGTCTTTAACTATACTTGCTAGGAAAACCAGATTTAATTTTAACTGTTACTAATTATTTGCTTTTTGTAGTGTTGAATGCTTCATAAAGGCTGTCAACATAACTAGCATTAAATTGCAACAACAAGCTGGAAGATTAAATGTTAAACAAACTTGAAATCTAATTTACAGTGCTCTCTTAGCCCTAGAGATGAGATGAGAAGTCCACTGATGGGACAAATACAGAGAAAGTGTAATATGCACAAGCAGGTCTAGTTCTAGAAAGAATGGTGCCATCAGAGAGTTATTCAGCCTCCTTCATTCACTTGTTTGACTTGCAAGACTACACAAATACAAGAAAAACTCATACTGTTAAAGGAAAGAAATCACAAGCATTTTTAAGAACTCTAAATGTGACTGGAGAGCTGCAACTTTTCTGGTATTTAAACTGTTTCAGCTGTCCTGCTTCATAAAAAGCGTCTGAAATTATAATTTGAAAGCATCACAAAAATGTAACAAAAAGAGATTATTTACTTGCAGGTTCCCCCCCCGCCCCAATTTCAAATGAGTAATGAAAACTTTCTTGCAGATGAGAGATACCTTATTCCACTATGTCCATTACATTCAAGAATAAACAAGTCTGTGATCTCAGCATACTTGGCTTGGAAAAGAAAAACTAGCCCTGCACTGTAGATGTTTGTCTCATTTGAGTAGGGTACAGGCCACATTATACCTAAACTGTATCTCTGAAGCTACAATACTTTCATTTAAAAAATTTATAAACAAGCATATGTTGTAGATGGATAGACGGATGGATGGACAGACGGATAGATAGATAGATAGATAGATAGATAGATAGATAGATAGATAGATAGATAGATAGATAGATAGATAGATAG